>JAKSZP010007076.1:0-66744 GCA_022478985.1 Massospora cicadina | reverse complement strand
TGAATTTACCAATTATCATGCGAGGACTTCTCTCTTCTGCATCACTGGCCATATCAGGCTCACAAACACATCTTTGAGCTTTCAAGTCCTCCACTTCTTTTATCAATTTCTTGATATCCGCACCAAAACTTTCTTAAATGAACGCGATCTACTTCTTGCCCCTTATAGGAATAAGACCTCTCTAACGAGGTCTCCCTCTTTCTGCTTCAACAAGTTTACTTTTCTGAGTAACTCATTCCTGAAGTTGGCTACAAATTCTACTCCTTCCTCCACCTTGATGACTCGTTCTTCTAAGGCTGCGAACTCCTGATGGTCTTCTGAGCTTAAGGCATTCTGATTCACAATGGTAATCTAGGTCCACGCTTTGCGCATCTCTTCTTTATATGACATTATACTAGTTTTTTACTCAACTACCCCTGTAGTGAGCACCAACTTGTAAAAACTTACTTAATGATTGATTATTGGTCGTCAACTCAGTAACCTTTTTACTGCATTGATTTGATTTTCTCGTGCACTTTGTCACGTTCTATAGAATGTATTATTCAATAATAGTATGGAGACTATTATCTGTAAAGAGTTTGAACTATTATTTTTAAGCCCAACGCTTCTGCCAGTACTTCTGATTTAGAACTCTATAAGCCGTACTCATAGGGATTCATTCCTTATATTCCTGTCCACCCAATCTTCATTAAGTTACCCTGGTGACAGTCCCTTTTGGCCCAACACACAGTTGGCAGCTATCCCTGATTGTGGTTCCCTTCATCTCTAGATCCCCGCTCAGATCTTTACTCTTCTCGCTGAGAGTCTTCCAATTTTTGCCTTCTGCAATAGTATCCTTGACATGGAACATCACAATGGAAGCTGATAGTTTAACTATACACCAAATTAACAATGTTACTGTAGATAATAATGGTTTACTAAAATGATGGTTTTCTATGTGTGTGTTTATTATAGTAAATCCTAGGGATTTATATAGTAGGGGATTCAGCTGTCTACCCTTGGTTGACACCTATTCGATGAAATGGCTTCTGTTGCTGTTGAATCACCCTTCCTCATCTTGGCAGCGATGGTCTTCCTCATCCTGGCTAGGATTCTGTCATTGGACAACTTTAGGTCCTCAAACAGAAAGAGTTAAAAAACATGTCTCTAACGTTTTTCTCTTGATCCAAGTGAACCAACCATAATTGGCAAGCGACCTGCATATGTAATGGGACTTATTACCCATTATGGCTGGTCACATCACCACCCATCAATTTACTAGTTGTAGGCGGCATCACTCACCTCGCAACTCACTATTCATTCCCAATCAGTCAGTGATGATACCCAACCAACTCAATCGTACACCTGATAGTTAATCACTATCAGATGCCCCTATTTCATCAGCAACTCCACCTGATGAATTCTTAGGTATTCATCCGGATTGATCCCTGACTGATATGTCCAGGTGAATATCCCAAAATCCCCCAAACATAGTTCCTCCAAAACTCTGACCAACTGATTTCCGTTTCACTTTGTCTTAGGGAATTTTCCCCTAGTGACATCAGGTAATCTAGAGGGCTGGGAATATGGGCAAAAATCCTAAAAGATAAACACCTGCAAATTCTTTTGAGTTTATATTTAAAGACACAGCTTAATTTATGAATGACCACTCATTGCTACACTAGTTAAATAATCTTAAAGAACCAGAGGAATACTGGACCAACAGTCTCTGAAAATGCAAGGCTACGGTTTTGAGATTATACACCAAGCAGGAGCAGCCTATAAGGATGCTGATGTATTAAGCTTGGATGCTGTTCAAGACATGTACCAGCAAGTGGTTGAGCTATTCTAACGGAGAATAAAGGTAATATAGAGGATAAACCCCAAGAGACTCAAAGCGCGTTGAAGAAAGCAAAGGAAATAACTGTCAGAATTGCCCTCTTCAGGGTGAATCCTCTTACTTGGAGTCACGTCTCATTATTACAAAGTTATTAGTTAATGCAAAATTTTGCTCCTAATTAACTTAGGTTGAGCTTTTTCGATATATCAGGGATGATTTTCTATTGTTATCATTAGTATTTCAAATAAATTAACTGATTTAAGACTATTAAAAATGATTCTGATAATAAATTAAGCTTTACTTTTACCAGCGACTATAATTGAGAATAATTTATTGTTGTTTTACTGTTATTGTTGATTATAAATTATTGTTATTTTATAGGGATGATACCCCAGTGGTAGAATAGGGACCTCTACCGCTGCCTACCAAAGTTTGATTCTGATACTGGAACTTTGGGTAGGGGACAATTATGACTGTGTTGGTGTTGTGCGCCAATACCCCGAACTGAGATAGCAAATAGCAAAGGCGGTCCATGAAGTTTCTGGCCTATCATACGCCATGCATGGAGGTTTTCCAGATTTTATCCTTCTTTCCCATTCATTTGATTTCCCCTCAAATTGGTGCGGTATTGTCCCCAGGTCAGCCCACCTTGATTAAAATTAAAAATAAATTATTGTTATTTTATTGCCAACTAAAGCCAAAAATTTCATAAGCTTATGTTACTTACTATTTATCAGTTAAATCCTTACTTAACTGCCTTCTACTTACTTACCCTATGCTTTTCGCTTATCTAAAATACCCTCTAATCTCTATTTTAGCTTCCAGTATTATAAATACTGAGTGGCTTTACCATGGTAAATATCACTTCTTATATTCTCCTACTTGTCCTAAGTAGGTTCTTCTAACTTTAGGTCATACAAAGTCACCTGTCAATTCAGAGTCCTGACAAACCATAAGTACTGGTCATATTTAATCCCCACATCCCAATAAATTGTAGTGTTCACTGACAGGTCCTCCAAGTTCCACGTGTAAATTAAAGCCTTATTTGGAAGAGGAGAGATCATGCCCTAGGCCTCAAGCACAGGATCCACTACCCTAGGCCTCTGCACCAGGTGTCAAGCGATCAAGCCTATAATTAAACGCCCAGACCTTGCAAAGCTTTCAAGCACTCAAAGCCAGGATGAGCTACCATGAGCCTTAGCTCCAGCTGTCAAGTGGTCAATTCAGGATAAACATAGTAGGATCAGTTGGAGTTGTACAAGCTGATCTGATACTGTTGGTGCCAGTTGGATTGTTTACCCATCTATTCCAACTTGTATAAAAACCCTGAGTAAATCAGTTGGAGTTTTCCTGTATGATCAGATTCTGTTTGTACCATTTGAAAGGTTGTCCCCCGCTGTTCCAACCTTCTAATGGGTACTTTTTAATGATAATAAAACAAATTATTTATTTTATTAATAAATCTTGTGGCTACATCAGTTTGCAGGGCCAATCACTGAAACCTTTCTTCATACTGGCAATTGGCGACTAATGCTAAGGTATATCAACATAGTATATAATTATTTTACAAAAATTTGTTCCCCATTCAATTGGGATGAGCAGATAAAGGGGTACCGGTGACTCCATGCCAAGGATAGGCAGAAATTTACTGGTGACAATCAATGACAATGATTTTTAATAGGACCTTCATTCAGTTGCTATACACCACCTATGTTCTTATTAGCAGCTAAAGCTGATGACACCTCTTACCAAATATTTTTATTATATCATGCCATCTAAATTTGCCCCATCACCCCTGGTATGTTTGGTTCCATCCTTGAATTCACAAAGCTATGGTCATTAGAATCTTTATTGTTTTTATTCTAATATCAAACAATGCCTTAAGATCCTGATGACCCCCACTCTTCCCTCATATGAAGATGCCTTAACACTTGACCCCTTGACAAGGCTTGGAGGGGATTCAGCAGGATTCGCCATCTTCTGGGAGAACCTTTTTAATTAAGTCAAGCTTTATTGATATTTTGCTATTGATGAACGCCAAATTTTTCCTCTTTAACTTAAGTAGAGCCAATGTGATTTATTGGTCTGTCTTTTGATAATTATTATTTCTAGATAAATTTAATTGATTTAAGACTATTGGTGGCTTGTTCCCAGAATTAATTTAAGTTTTATAATTACTGGTGATTAAAGCTGAGGATAGTTAATTATTAATTTACTTTTCAATGTTAATTGCAAAATATATTATTTTATTGGCAACAAAAGCAAACTGTTTTAATTATACTAAGCATTCATTTGGTATCTATTGCATCTACCTTACTTATCTACCTTCTACTTATCTACCCTCTGCCTTTTATTAATCTAAAATTCTTTTTAATTTAACTTTTAGCTTCCAGGACTATAAATACTGAGAGGCTTTATCATAGTAAATATTGCTTCTTATATACTCCATTTAACCTATTTAAGGTTCTTTTGCCCTTAGGGCATACTAACCCATCAGGCTTTTCGTGGCCCTGACACAACATAAGGACCATCAAATTTGATCTCAGCATCCTGAAAAACCAGGTGATGAATAGTCACCTGTTTTAATCAATTGATTGAAACCAGTTCTTATCGCCTAGAATGTAGGAAATCAAGTACTTATACAAGCTGCACACAAAGTCATAGGGCATGATGGCCTAAGAAAAACAATGGATCACTCCACTAGTATTATTACTGGAAATTAACCAACTATGGCGTCGCAGATTATTCATCCTGTTCTTTAGAATGTTGAATCCAAAAACCCTATAAGAATGTGATTGGGTACAAGCTTGTGCTCACTAGGTTTGCTCATCACATAGTACTAATAAACATAATGGTACCCTCGAGTGTTAGTGCTGAGAATAAAGTACATTATAGTTGCAATATAGCTCTGACCAGATGGGTCGAGACAAAGGCCTTAATCATATAGATGAATAGCGCTGTTAGATTCATACAGGACTAAGTAGTGTACCAGCATGGAATCTCGCATGTATTATCTAGTGATAATGGACCAACTTTACTTCCTACGTGATTCCAAGACTGAATGAACCAAAGGGAATTATAGTATCGTTATCCATTCTCTACCATTGATAATTTAATGGAATGGTAGAAAGAATCAATAGAACTCTAGCCGCAATGCTGTTAAAATATAGTAGCATGGAAACTTCAGCATGGAATCTTATCTGCATTCAGTTACCTTTATTTATATATCAGCTATCATATGGCAGAAGGGAAAACGCTGTTTAAGCTCTGATGTGGATAATGAGCCCCACTACCACAAATTTTGTATTCAGCAGTGGAACCAGCTTTAGGATGTGTGAAGAGCAATACTTAACCAAACTGGTAGATGTTATTATTGAACTTCAATCACAGGCATTCAACACGAAAATGAAAAGCTAAATTAGAGCAGAGAAGGTCAATTAAAATTGACCAGCACATAGAGGGTATTATGTGGGTAATAGGGTAGCTTATTGCGGTACATGATTTTGAAGAAGAAACAAGTTTACCGCCCTATTAATGGGTCCATTTGAGATCATTGAAAAACGGCAAAGGATGCCTATATACTAAAAAACATCGCAGATGGTCTTATAGTAAACCAGGTCTTTACAAAACACCTAAAGATATTAGATCTAAGGGAAAAATACTCTCAATGTTCTTTTGGACCCCTGAACCTTTTTTTTTTTAGTACTAGATGGTCCCAATGGACCCCTGAACCTTAATTAGGTTAAGTTCCAGTGTAGTGGTCAAGTTTAAAGAGGGGTATTTGAACTATAAATTTCTGGTTAAGTTCAAAAAAGGACCTCTGAACCAGAATAGTTGAAAAAGAAAAGGCGGATCTTTAAAACGACTTATATTATGTTGAGTCCCATTGAAAAAAATTAATAAAATAAAATATAAAAAACAATATAAGATAAAAAATATAAAGATAAAAAATAAGATAAAATTGTGAATATATATATTTTTATCCAATTTATTGCCATAATTATACTATAAAGGAGGTGGTCACACCTACTGTTTTATAGAGGGGAGAAGGGGGATGAACTATTATGATGTTAAAAAATATCATGGAAATTGGCAGTATTAGCTCATGTTGAAATAGGATCCACCGTGATGAGGCACAAGAAGAGAAGAAGATCTTCTCTTATCATAAACGGAGAGCTCAGCCTTTGGGAGTACAGGAACCAAGGAATTGGTTAAGCCAAATGTTTATATTCTTTAAATGTCGTGGAGTCATATAAGCCAAGCCTGGTAAAATACAGGCTTTCCAGACATATTAATGGCGGGAAAAACCAAAATAATCCGGTATGGCATGGGGCTGTAGAACTGCTCTCTAAGGAGGCAACAGTTATAAGAAGACAAGGATTCAAGCACAAAAAAAGCAGGGTCACACTGAGATGCATTGAACAAGGAAATGAGATAGGCTTTTAGAAATATAACTAAAACCGTGCTGAAGACTCAGGCCAGTAACAAAGCATCATCTGACACCAAAATTTATAATTTCTAGATGATCTAGTTAAGTGGGGGGATGCGTTAGAAATGAAAGATGCTACATAATTCAGTTTAATTGAACATAAAGCCATCTGCTCTATCCACTAGGGTGACTTACCTTAGTGGATGTTAAAATTATATGATATGATGACCATTATTTAGCATAACCTAATGGGATGTCTAATAATCCTTATATAATTTGATTCCACCGGCTTTTAGTATTCTATTATGGAGGATCCTTAAAAATTTTTAGTGATTCATTTATATTTTATTTATTAAAGACCTAATTATATTGTAGGAGTCAACCCAAATTTGTCATCAGTTATATAAAAGTTTATTAATATTTGCTGGGAATTGACGTTGCTTTTAAGAGCAGCTTGTGAGTTAACTTTTTAGTTTATGCAACCTTCTGTTAATGAGAAAAAGGTCTCATTACCTAAGCATGGTGCTAGCCTTTTAGGCGTAATACATGGGGTTGATTGAAGGCGTTGAGACATGTCTCTGATTAAAACCATAATGGTTGTATTCTATTCAGCTGTAAGATATAACTAGATGAATAAGGGAAGATCATTAGTTGAGGCAACTTAAGAGGGTTAATCCATCAGAGACGGCTGCCATTTCTTATTGAGGTGCCAAAAAAGAGTTGGAAGCAGTATTCTACTGATGATTTCTAGTTTTCTACCAAATAAAGCAGAATTGAATGAACTTAAGATCGAAAACATAGAGCCTTATAATAGTTTGGACTGTCATAACTTTATTGTATATTTTACTATTGGGGTTATAGTTGAAGGATAGGATATTCTGTTTCTGTAATGCTATCATGAATCCTTGGTATATTGCGTCAAGATAGGAATAGAGGCTCTTTAACCTACTAATAGATTAAATTTCATAAGCAGGAAGAAGAATAGAGAGAAGTTTCTTTAATTTCCAAAAGTACCTTAAAAATCACAAAGATTAGCGTTAGAATTTCTCTGGCTTTGTAAATAATACTTAAGTTTGATGAAAATACTCTTCTAGGATGACTTCATAGTTTTTTCGACTATTCAACTATATCAATAATCTATTATAACGCACACATAAGAACCTGTGCAGTTGACTTAAGAATGACAGTGATTAACCCTAAACAATAGCTTACAATTGGTGCTCACTACAGGGGGTAGTTGAGTAACCACAGTTTCTAAAATTTACAAAGGATTTCCCATCGATAATTATTACACAATTTATAGGAAAATTTGCCGCCAACAAAAATATTACTCAGCTGGAAGGTTTCAAAGCAACACGCTTCTTGAAGGTAGCTTCAAGAGTACCTATTACCCTTTTGACTAACTCATTGGTTCTGGATGGTAAGGCTCGCCAGTACACCTCTTATTCTCATTGACTCATTTAGCTTTGGAATGATATGCGGTGTAAAGTTGCTGCTATTATTGGTTAAAAAACATAATGGAAACAATGTTAATAAAAAAAGCTGCACCATTATAAACTAAGTAGTAATTCTGGAATCTACTTTAGCTATAGAATGCATCTTTACCCAATGAGGCTATTAATTGATAAATAAAATGACACTTATACTTTTCTCCATACTTAGGGTTGGAGGCACTACTATGTCAATGGATACAGTATGCCATGTTAACCCATGCTCCACTATCTAGAAAGTAGATTATTTCTTAAAGACTTGTGTCCTAACACATTCCATAACAACAAGATATTCTGAGACGTTAAGATTAAGGTATTCTTAATAATACTCCCATTGAACCAGCTCCAGAGTTTTCTTAAAGCTCTTGGTTAATTACGTTATAGCCATATTAATAAACTGAAGTGCGCTCAGATGCCGTGAAAACTGTAGGGATATTTCCCTTGAGGATTTTGAACAACTGACACTTGTTAATCTTTGTGTATTCCATCAATTTTGTTTATTCTTGCTGAATATCCAGTTTTTGGTTCCCATTATTCCCACTAAGTATCTTCTCATAAAACTCATCTTCTTCACCATGTAACACCAGAACGGTTGGCAACCATGACAATACTTCAGCGTTTTGATTATGTTCTCTACTCAGTGCGTGAATTCATAATCACAGGCTTGGAAATTTATAGCCTAATAGGCTAACTTTCCTTTAGGCTCCTTAAAGTTATATAGCCATCTCTGCGAGGAATGGTCTGTCACCACAGTGAAATGTACCCTATGTATATACTCTGAACTTCTTACAGGCCACTATTACCACAATTCATTACCCTTAGACATAATATAATTTCTCTTTTTGCTAACTCAGGGTTTGGCTCACATGTTACTTGGAGTTCTATGCTGAATTTGTCCACCTGACTCAACATTGCACCAACTGTCATCTTTGATGCACAAGATTATTTATTAATGTATGCTCAAAAATTGGATGTCGCAATATCAGTTTCATTAGCAGAGATAATTTTAAGATCTTTAAAGAAGACCTGGTCTTTATTAGTCCATACATAGCCTTTCTTAGGATTCTTTAAAAAAAGGATAAGTGGCTCATCAATAAAATCTAAGTTCTTGATAAACCAGCTATAATATCTAAACATAATAAAAACGGCTGCACATCTTGAACACTTTTTGGTTGGGGCATGGACTGAAACGCAGCAACCTTAGGTTTTTGAGGGCGAAGTCCATTAGTGTTGACAATAAGCCCCAAGCATCTATTCTCCTTCTTTAAAAGCAACTTTCTGAAGTTTTATTTTCGGATTTAATACCCTAAATTTTTTATTAAACATTTTATAAGGGTTCTAAGTGATCTTTAAAATTGTTATTGAGAACATTGATATCATCTAAGTAAACAAGGATGCATGACAACTTCAGATTACTTAACACAGTTTTAAAACATCGATGAATCCCCCCCCTTGGGTTGGGACCATCTAGTACTAAAAAAAAATTAACACAGTTTTAAAGCTTGGAACTTTTCTGGCACATTGCAAAGACCTTAAGGCATCCGCTTCAGCTGATATAGTCCATGGCTGTTAGTAATCACGCATTTCTCTTATTTTTCCTTAGTAGGTCACTTTGCCTGTACCCAGATATGAGATATATTGTCAAAATTAAATTGAGCCCCCTCCTTAGCAATCAAAAGCATTGTCAATATGTGGAAGTGGGTATGAGCCCTCTTTCATTATTTTCTTCGTCCAATGATAATCTGAAAAACCAGTTAGAACCATCTTTCTTTTTAAAAAAGTAGGATTGAACTCACCCAAGGGCCTGATGATGGGACTGCAAACCCATGAACGAGTAGCTTAGCAACTTTGTCAGCAATCATGGCCTCGCTTTCCCAAAATTATTATTTTAATCACATATGCATTGGGCGCGACCAAACATCAACTTTATGATTATATTGCGCATATAAGGTCAAAATTATCTTGCACAAACAACCCAGAATACTGTTCAAATAACTCAACAACGTGGTCCCTCTTCACTCTGAGATCCCATCATTTTATCCCAAATGAATACAGAAAGGATTGTCTGGGTTTCTGGGTTATCTAGTGATTCTATTTCATTCAGATAACTAAAGGCGGAGAAAGATAAAATTCCATATTATGGACTAATTGAGAGAAGACCACGGATTGATTATTTTTATATTTTAGCCTATCCAAAAGGTTGGTGGCCAATACCTGAATATCGCCCTGATCAGATTTATAATCCTGGGTGAAACATGGGGTCACTTCTAACTTAATGCCACGGTGCATGTATTTTGGCATGCATATATACAGAAATTCCAGACTTAAGGCCAGTTCCTATGATGCACCGCTCCTTAGAAATAACAACCATCACCTTTCACACCATGAGGGAATTATTGGGCTTCTTTTTTTGAATTGGAAGCAGCCTAGAATGTCTTATAGTCAGGCAATACTTTTCTGAAATATCCCATCTGCATATTATAAACTGATTTAAGTTATTTTCTTGTTTGAGAGTGGATACCCCTTTTTTCTTTTTAGCACGTGTGGTGCTCAACCCAAAAGGGGGAGCCGCCATGCATCTATCTTTGCAAATGAGCCAAACAATGAAATTATATAATAAAAAACCTAATATAGCCCCTCATATCAGCCTAGAAAGCAATGTCAGATGGTGAGGAAGCTTTTAGAAAACTTTTGTCCAGCGCCTGATTTAGTGGCAGACCATGGCAGATAGCATAAAAGTTGGGGCACCTTTGCCATGTGGCATAAGGAGGTATAGCCGGGTGTTTTCTTCATTAGTGAGATCTGTAGTGTCCATTGCCTCAGTCTATTTAGCAATTTGATGCTCTTGTAAATCCCTTTTCTGAGTTTAAAATAACAGCTAAGTTTGTCTAAAATTTTTAGAGTATTTTCTTAAATCACACCAGACCCCCTATTGTCACAAGAAGTCAGTGCCAATTATAGTCTTATAACTCTATTTAGGCAAAGTAATTTTGTCAGTTGCGTGATAAGGAGGGATCCAAATTATAGAGGCAAAGGGCTGTATGATCCCTGAGAAGTAGTGCTATGCAGGCCATTCATTCAGTAAACCTTATTATGATTCACATCAAGTGTGAGCCTTGACTTTTTCTACTTACTTCGTTGAGATAATATTGACTGGTGCTCCACTGTTTATAATGGCTCAAACAGCCACTCAATTTAGTCAAATATCAACATATATACCCATATTAAAAGAAACGCCTGTTTATCCAAAAATTTTTGGCATCATTGGCTGAACCAAAGTATGAGAAAGATATTCTACACTTTTGGAAAGGCTTCAATGGTGGCCTTAGGAATCATTATGTTAACGTCATCTAAGGTACTTCTATCAGCCTCCATGTATGCTTTTATGGCATGAAGCTTCTTCACACTTTGTTGCGCAACCTTTTCAATCATTTCAGGCTCAGTGGCCATTATTTGAAAAATGGTTAAACACAAGAGCCTTATAATCTATTTTAGGTGCTGTATTTGGTAAATTTACTAGGTCAGAGGGGAACTTCAGCATAAGTAGAAATATACTGTTTCCTGGCTATTCCGTCTTTTCTTTTCCCGTGTAAGACATCTGATCATTGTCAGGTATAAACCTATTTATCTTGTCATGTATCTTATCAGTTAATCAGGACATTACTGCACTTGCCACATTTTTAACAGATGACCTGTTTTCAGATATTTCTCTTTTGAAGATTAACAAACAAATTAACTCAAGCTTTGCGGTTGGCGCTGCTCAGGTCTTTGGTGGGATTTACTGCTAACTAGTACTGCCAGTATTGACTTTATGGAAGCTTTTGTTAAGGCATCAAATGAAATCCCACAAATGAAAAAATTCTATTATCTTAGCAGTTTCAGTATCCACGTTAGAGGCAGAGATCATAGCATAATTCAGCTCCTTATGGATCTGAAACACCAAGTTCATTGTAATCCAGGCATCGAAATAAGTCGATGCTTTTATCCCAGTGAGTATCTAGGCTTCTTAGTAGAATTGGTCAGCAAAGGTTTAATAGACCCAAACTCTAGGGACTAAATTCCCATAAATTCTTGTTTCTGGTTGGCAACATTCTCAAGCCTGATGAACTCCCCCATAATTGAATTTTTTGCCTCCTCATAAGTCCAAACATTAGTTTCTAATTCGGGCAGAACGAAATTTTGGTTCTCTGTATCAATACAGTTGATCACAATGTCAGCCTTTTGACAATCACACCATCCTAACATGGCCATTTTAAAAAGCCTGATGTACCATCTAGTACTAAAAAAAGCCTGATGTAGGAATATTGTTTATTTGAAACTCTGGAAGCTATGGAGCTGGTCAAATTTCATTATCTAAGGGGATTATTGCCAATATAATTTCTAGCTGGCTAGTGACTTTAATTGAAGAGGTGGTTCGCCACACAGGTTTAGTGGCCAGGGTTTAATGCGTCTTCTGTAGACTTCTGTGACCATATTTGTTAAAACTGTCATCCTCAGATGGTAACCCTCTCTGATTAGAACAGATCTGTCTTCAAGATTATAATAAAAATGGCTGGTGTCCCCTTTCACTAGAATAAAATAATCAGTGATGGTCCTCTCCTACTTCCGTTGGCCCAACTCTCATGACTTCAATTTATGATACTTCCACACATACTCTGACTCTCAGTGAAACTGGAAGCGTTTGTTGGCATTTTTGTCTGAGGTTCTCAATAGCAGCATGACTTGATCTTTCATTTTAATCAAGTCTGAACCCTGTTTTAACATAATTTCTTCATTTCTTGGATTCTACATTAAGTCCTCTCCTTAATTAGGAGATATGAAATCTAAAGCAGTAAACTCAGGTCTTGATATCTCGGTCAAAACCCTTATCTTCACTCGTTTTAGTTTTCATAGCACCAACTAGCAGCTGTATATCCCTGACATCTTCTTTTAACATTTTTCTTCTGCTTATTGAAATAGAGGATCAACTTGGAAATTTTCACAGCAGTTTCCATTCCAGCCTATTTCAAGTCCAAGAATTTGAAGGTTCTGTACTCACCTGGCCCTCCTCAGCTACTTCCGCTCTTCACTTGTCAGTCCACACTGATTCTCTTAACTCTTAACTTACAGAAAACAACGGCCCAGAAACTCCCTGTAGTGAGTAACATATATTGAAAAGTGGTTGTTGCATAGGTTTGTGAGGATTTAATTCTTATCTGAAAAAGCTTCCTGTATGATGCGGGAAGCATGAGGCTGAGCCAATAATGGTTCAATTGAAACTTGACCTTTGTTTACCTAAAATTTGAGGCACTCCTGGCCTATAAAAAACTAAACAAAATCTAGTAAATTTAGTAAAACCAAGGACAAGAATAAAATTTATTGACAATATTAATTTTCATATATATATAGGCCAATCATGGAAATTTTATGCCCAATAATTAGCGTTATCAGCATTGATCACCACTGAATAACTTTATTACTATTCATTGACATAAAGCAATTCAAATGCTATCATTTTGGTACTTCCATCAGCTCAATTCCAAGTGTAGTTTATTGTGTCATTAAGTCTGTTAAAATTAAATCAGTGGGGATCAAGCCTGATAACACATGGATTTCTAGTCAACGAACAACCATAAATGTAATTTGTAATTCCATTCTCAGGAACCCTAAAAAATCATTGACATAGCTTCAAATGATCAAATAATAAGTCTGAGCTTCCTCCTTGTAAGCACAAAAGTCATAAACACTAATAAATCATAATGTGGATATTCTCTAATAGATCACTAGGATCAGAACATTTTGGATAAAAATAATCAGGTTAATTTCCTAACAGCCTGAAAAATCAGAGGCTCAACCAAGGCCTGATCTGCTACTAAATTGTAGGTTGAGCAATAGCTACAATCTGGTCATATTAAATCAACTTGTTAGCACCTGTGCCTCCTCTTCTGTAAAGCCCAAAGAGGTATTATGACTCAACAGATTGGAGAGGTATCCAGGGCATTTTTCACAAACTTATAATTGAAGTTAAAGCTGTCAATGTCGCGATACAATATTGCCTGTTAATACACCATATATGTGGTTCTTCAATACATAAGAGCCTGATGGTCTATCCTAACAAATAATTTATGGCATGCTCTTTAAGAATGTTGCCATTATGTGTGAGAGACCGCGCCATGGCAGCATGCTCTTTATCATATATGTTTCAGGATTGCTCTGATGATGAGAACTTTTAAAAGAATTAGGTTACTGGATGTTTCACTTTGCCATGGTCTTAAAGCATAACAGCCCCCTCCACGGCCAAAGAAGCATCACTTTCCATTATAAAAGGCCTGGATGTATTGTTATACTTAAGAACAGGAGACGCCAGAAACCCTACTTGATGGCTTTGAATGAGCGTTAGCTTTCTTTTTTCCGTTTAAAGGATACTTTTCTCAATTTCAGAAGATGAAGCGGCGCCCCCAACTGCAAGAAGGTAGGTAGTAAACTTCTATAAGAAAATGATGGTACTCGGAAAGCTCTGCAGCTGTTGTGCATGGTACAGGTGGGCACAAGAGAATGTCCTCAAACTTTCTAGGTGGAATGGCATACCCATAATTTAAGACCAAGTTACCTTAAAAGGTGTCTTCTTCTTTAAAAATTGCAACTAGGTCTTCCCATAAGAATAAGCCTTTTTTAATGCAGCCAGAGACGCCTCCAGGTCCTTGGCATGCTGCTCTTAAGTGGTAGAATTCACCAAGATGTTGTTAATTTATGCCACTACGTATCTGAGCTGAAGGTTGCCCAGAACATATCAATCATTAGCTTGAACGTTGTATGCGCTTTTTTGACCAAAGGGCATTAGGTTAAACTGAAAGGTGCCCTTTCTTATATGAATGGTCATAAGACACTCCTGGCCCACTGCGACCTAATTTTATTTAAAGCGTACACAAGGTCAAGCTAAAAAACTAAAAAGTTGTGAACTCTTGGATGATGGCAGTTTAAGGGGAAGGAGATAGGTCATGATCAGTGATTATAATTAAATGGCCATATTCCACGCATGGATGCAGAGTTCCATTGGCCTTCTAAAAAATATGGGAATTTTTCAATATACTCACACCTTTTAAAGCATAACCATAAACCAAACCTTTAACGGCTTGTCACCTGTTCATTATAGGGATATAACGGGATTTTTAATTATCAGCTCATTATCAAATGAATAGGTAATTCTTAATCAGAAATGGGATACAGTTGGCTTTTACCAGATCAAAGATATCCTTAATATGACACTAACTCAGGGGGGAAGTCAGTTGAAGATCAGTGGGAGAGGGAATGGAAGTGATAGAACCCCCTTTTAATTGATTATATGTTAGCGAGTGGAAACTTTCCCATAACTTGATATTCTTAAAAGATAAAAAGTTGGAATATAAGACTTGTATCAAAATGTTTACTACACCACCAGCCAACACAGGATACCCTGGAACAACATATATGGCGTTGTGTTAAACAGATCCTAAAAACAGAACACTTGCGCTAAAGGGCACAGGTCACCTTACTTCATAGTAGATTAATGGAGTGGAGGATTCACCTATAAAGATAGCCCAAATTTAAATCTAAACCAAGATCCTATGCTAACTCTAGACGTATAAAGTCAACTGACGCTTCATTATAAAGAAAGTGTCCTTTGAAACTCTATGGGATTCCAATTGTACTTCAAGAGTAACCAGTGATAGGCATGAACCTGTTTATCTGCAACAGCACAGGACATGACTGCTGTGATGTGATAACTAAAAAAGCATCTGTGTTATTTTAATTACAAAATGGAACAAGTTCTTCCAATGAGATCTCCTCAATCGCAACTTGGTGCAGCGCAGATGATATAGTCACAGAGTGTTAAAGGGTAACTGCTTTCCCATAAATTCCAGCTCACCAGAAGTGGCCTTGGTTTTGTAACTCAGGAAAACTAGGATTGGAGACCTTTTACAATTTGGGGAATGACAAGATACTCACACTTGGAACCTAGCTAAAAATTCACTATTAGTGAAAGAATATGAGAAGGCTACTTGTTATTCAGGGCTCCACCCACACGGCTTCAGGGAAACATTTTTGGTACAACACTCACCCCTACCTGTGCACTCCAAAGTGTGGCTCCAAAGGTGGTGGTCACTTCAACCACTTTTTTAAGAAATTTAACTGAGATTCCCAAGAGAAATGATACTTGGTAACAAGATACAGAGAAGCCCATAATACAGAACATAAGAACTATAAAGGAAGTCAAACCAAGAGCCTAGATTAATAACGTTCATATAAATGTTATCAGATATGAGGATTTTACGTTCAAAAAATGAAATTCATAAGCGGTAAGACAACCTTGATACAGGCTCTTGGATCACTGGGGGCACCAAAGTAATTTGAGAATAGAACAGCAAGATTGTTTAGCTGAACGCAGGATTCCAGCAACCAACAGCGGGAATCTATTTCTATAACATCTAGGAGAGTACACTTCATTGAGCACTATAAGTGAGAAGAAAGTTGCAAACTTTCTGTAAAGAATCTGCAACTTTGCCAAGGCGTCAAAAAGTTGGTTCATCACGTCTGAGGAAGGAACAGACGAACTCACCTCATGGTATGGAAAAAACTGGAGCTAAATCTTAGGAGAAGGGTTGTTGTAAAAGAAAAAAACTTTCCACTAATGCGCAAAAAGTTCTGACAAATTCACAAACTGTCATACAAAGAACACTAAAAAAGCACCTATTTAGGTCGAATTAGATTGAAACACTTGAATCACCTGCTTCAAAGAGAAGAGTGGAGATATCTTAAATTAGGGGTCACTCAATTATATTCATGACACCGGCAAAATAATACTAAGCCTGGCATGCCTGTCTAGGTGAGTAGACACCCAAAAACTAGCTAAAAATACCAATAGTATAGCGCCTACAAGACTTTGTAATTATTCAAGAACAGAACAAAGAAGGAGGTGGTTAATAATAGATGTTACAAGTAGTCCACAAGTAACCATACATTAATAAGGTTGGCTGCAACTGCTTTAAGGAGGCAGCATCTTCAGACGCTACAGCTGGGGTGTGGAAATTTTTGGTAACAAAAGAGGCAGATTAAGTGGAGGTATGGTAAAGCTTGCCAATTGGGAAGAAAGAACTTCAAAGAGAAGTGTAATATTAAGACGCCGCAAGCATAAAAATTGAGATTCAAGACTAAGTGTTCCCCATACCAATACCCTCACTTAAGGTGGGAAGTCAACAGCGTAGTTAGAATTGCTAATAAAGCCCAGTAATTATGAAGCTTCAAAACATGGCAACTTGATTATAATGAGCCTAACTAGTAGCTAAAATTTACATAATTTATTGATTTAAGGGATTTTGTTTATTACAAAACAAAATAATAGACTAACAACAGAACCTGTGGGGCCTGCTTTTAAGAGCTATATGATCGACGAAAAAGGGTGTGCATTAACCTCAGAAGACACTATATTGTGCTATTCTGGCAGACTGACACACCAAAGCACTTTTTATAGCGATTCAGATCTGACCTGACCAACAAGATTGGTATAAATTTTTTACAAAAATTTGAAATTGCAATTCTGCCTGATGAGCTGGTGACAATTCAACAAAGTATGTCAGGTTGCACCAAAGGCCAGGGTAGGTAAGGGTGGTCATATTTTAAGCCAAATGGGTTTGGAGCTCTGAACCTATTGGGGAAGGCTTGCCTTCACTGGCGGCATAGAGGAATGTCACACGTGCTTTCAAATCTAGAATCAATTTGCATGACTGGATTTTTCTTGGCTTTGACTTATTACTAATAAAAACCTGAACTAGGTGATGATGCCTTACGGAAGATTGGGAGGATGTGAACTTCTTGTTGATGATGGCTTATGACCACCACCGCCTCTTGAAAAACCCCTTGATCTTCTCAACCAAGCAATTGGTAGTGAGAAGAGGGGGTAATGAAACAACCTTCAGGTGGTAGACCATCACCCACCTCTCATCTACAATATGGGCGAGATTACCCTAGGTGATGAGGGGAGGCAGCCTTTTTGACCTCTTCTTGTCTTAAACGGATGTTCTTACCAGTTGAAGTGCAGCTATGCCCACCCTAACTTACACTTCCCTTTAATATAAGTCATTTTCCTTACTTGTAAAAAAATACCCAATAATGTTCTTCTTACATTACCTGTTTTATAAATTTAATTACTAAATTCCTGCTGTGCTATTTTTTGTTTTTATAATTCATTTTATTAATGATGGAGCGCATCATGACCAACATGCGACATATTAAATGTCCTACCCCTTGCCAGATAGAGATCTTTGAGCCATGGATTACTAATTCTTGGCTCCTCAATTGGTCCTAGACTAAATTTATAGATCTAATGAATGTAAAATAAAGCTACCTTGGTCATTACAGTTGTTAACGTAAATTAATTACAAACATTAGGGAACAAAACAGATGCAGGTTCTGAAGTATTTACAAGGTAAGTTTATTTAAAGGAACGTCAAATAAGGAGTTAAACGGTAACTCTAAGATGCAAGGATAGGTAATTCATTCAACGCCTCATTCAAACAAATGGCGTGCCCATAATCCACACAAAGGGATAGGGTTCTATGCTAATAATCTAATCTTCATATTTATCCACATTTCTGGTAGCACAAGAACACTGTTGGTCATATAACTTGTTAAATATAAACTGAATAGCTCATGGCTCAAAACAAGGCGGCGTCTGACTCTGAAAGACCATCCAAAATGCACTGATAATGTGCGTTTCTTCATGATTAACATTGGTTACTGTATTTCTGGCTAGGTTAGGGGATGTATCTATATATATATAAGAGCACACTTCAGCTGTGACCAGATATCAAACAAATTGTTGTGCAAGAGCTACAAATACTAATTTGATTATTTTGATATTAAAATATCAAACTATTCAGAAATTTTTAATTACCATGATGGATATATTATTTAATTTGGGATGTGTGACAATGTCAATAATCATCTGATTATAGGTCAGGATATGCTCCAATGTCAATGATCAATTAGTTCTTATCTGGTGCATTAGCCAATGATGTCTTTATGGAGAATAGATTCTTGCCTTTTAAAAATATTAATCAAATTTGTAAGGTGATTAATTGGAAAGAGGCCCCAAGAAATAAAGAATATCCATTTAAAACTGCATAAAATTAAATGCTTGTTTTGAAGGGGAGTAAAATTACCTAAGTGGTGTGTCCTGCTATTAATAGGTTGTTGGATTTTAACCAGTTTTTATTTCTCCAACATATTTTGATACTAATGCCTTAATAATTAGTGATGAATCTCTTATATTACTGTAAAGGACTTTAAGCTTCTAAGGATAAGTCACCAACTTATTATTTGATTATTTTGAGCTATTTTATGAGGTTTTCAAGGAGGATGCTCCAAATTAGCAATTATGTCACTGAAGGGATTAGAAATGACTAATTTGATGACCATATTTCTAAAAGTTATCAGGGTAAAACCTTGTAAGCTTTTAGTACACCAGAATTGTGAGTGCAATGACCAAAACTTAAGGAATTAAGCTTTCAAGTTATAAGAATAAGCTGTTAAATGCGGATGGTTAATGAAAAGTAGTAAGGCTACAATTTGACTACTGATGCCAAGGATTTTTATTGTCGGGAATCTAATTGCCATTTGCTGCTTATATTTTTACGTTTGACAGCGATTGATGCTAAGGATAATCCGATTTTGTTAGTCAGTGTCTAGTGCTAATGATTTTGATAAAGGAAATTAAATTTCCATGTTTACCTATTTATTTAAGAGATAATACAACTAATTTAGTTATCTTGTTCTTGTCTACTAAACTTTAACTAGTATTTTTTAGTTTGATAAAGTCAACTGTTGCTTAAATATTTTAATTAAGCAAAGTCATATTTTATCTGAACTATTATTGGATAAGATTGCGCTTTCCTGTCATCAAACAAGAATCTTTGTTAGTTAATTGATAAACTCTCATTAACTTGTGCAGTTGCCAATTTTTACCTTGAGTCAACTGTTCCATTACCTAAGCATAAACCCTAGCTTTTTAAGATTACTTTACTGGAGCTAAGTTATTGTAACGCGTTTTTTCTATGGTCAGCTTGAAGTAAAATTTTTCTGGTTAGTGATGGTGCCAATCAATGGAGATTGTAAAAAAGAGTTCACATTGAGATATGATCCTTTTTGGGTAATAAAATTGTTATAAGTTAATGCCATTCAACTAGAGATGTCAACGATTATGTAGGTCATTAAGATTATGTAAATCTCCTTATATATTACCCCTTGTTTGCCATATAAAATGGATTAGACTTGTCAAATAATACAGATCTTTCTACTTTTTAAGACTAAAGGATTATTATTCTTATCTTCTTTCAATTAGCTTAAGTATGGTGTGTATCACTTTCAATTAAGAAAATACTTGATTAAGGTAAGATCACTTATAAAGAATATAAAACTAAACTGGCTGTGCCATAAACTAAAATCCTACTTATTCTCTAAACCCAATCAAAAACCTATGTAGTAAGCTAGTAAAAGTTTACATATGCGTTTTTGTTGTTAATTGCAGTCAGCCACCCTTGGCCCTTTTAAATCAAACTAAGTGGACGCGTCCAGCAAATTTATCTTGGAGCATCCTATGAGCATGGCTAAGGCTTGTGAGATTATTGCCTTTAAAGTAAGTGGGTAATAATCTGGGACATTAGCTTTGTTGATGTGACCATATTATAAAGGGTCGGAATGTCCTTCATGTTTTTGCACAATAACCCATAGGTAAAAAGGGGAGGTAATATGATTAATGAGATTTTGTCATTATTTATTACAGCAATATAATTAGTAACTGGTCCTCTCCCAGTGTGTATGAATTTTGGATCAGTTGATTCCTTTGGATTAAAGGAAAGGAGGAAGTCAAATTCAAATTTGATGTGTTTAGGAATTTGGTTAGATTCATAAGCTTCAAAGATCTCCTTGTAGGCATGTGAAATTATGATAGGGTAGGCAAGTCATGAACGACGGTGTTTGGTAAGTACACCAACATAAAGTCCCCTGTTTTATCAATATTCAAAGATTCAATAAGGTAGTTTCTACCTGAGTTTTGCGTGGAAGAGAAGGAAAAAATAAATTACTTAATGTTGATACACACAGCCTGTCAGCGCCACCATTCCACCCCTAAGATTATGATTCTGGAATCTCTAGATGTCAAGAATTTTACAGTCAATTTGTGCTTGTGGGCGGTGAACAACAAATGATGGCGGAGAGGGAGGCGAACCTCAAAACTAGGGAGGATTGTATGATTAGCTTCCCATGTTGACTTTTAATTCAATATCTGTGCCACTAGCAGATCAATTTATGTCTTATAGCCTCAAATCTATTGGGTGTTACTGGTTAATTTAGATCTACTAAATTAACTTGAACTGTAAAAGGGAGTAAGCTCTACTGTGGTATACAGGCTGTACATGGCAAAGACAATAGTAAATGGATTTGCATTAGTAGGTGCTTTCATAACTTCTTCCACTTTTTCATGAATCGAGAGGGCATTTAAGACACGCGAATGTAATATAGAAGAACTGATTGGTGAATCTTTAGGTAAAAAATGAAGCACATGGGAGAGTTCTTAAAATAGGGTTCAGTTACATTCTTCCTTGATTTCTTCACTTTAGACTGTAATGCCGTATATACTTGGGATCATCTGGGCTAAAACAATCACATAATTCCCAATGTCTTTAATAATGTCACTGATAGCTAGTGAATTGGGATATGTTGTGCTTTAGTCTACCATGAGCAGTGCTCTTATGTCATTAGAATAGCTGGTGGTAGCCTCTTATGGGTTCAGGAGTTATTTTATAGACCTTTTATGAATGTGTTGTTTTCACAGATCAGCTTAGTCAGGCTTTGAATGAAGGCAAGTATCTCAGAAACTCTTTTTTTGGTTTGTTATTTCTTTTAGTTAGTCATATTTGTTAACTTATACAAGGGCGCTGCCTTGGGATGTCACAAGCGCTGATTGTCAACGTGTTTCTCTAGATTTGGGAGGGTTTCTATTGTCAAAAGGAAAACTGTTTGTAACGCAATATTACTTAATATTTAAAATTAGAACTCTGGGTTTCTTGGTACTGAGTCACATGCTAAGTGAGAACCTGCTACATGGATGAGTGAGTCTAGGAACGTGTGACATAGGAATGTTTTTTAAAGTCTAATTTATCAGTGGGCTGTTAAAAGTAAATAGTTATGGGCATCTCAAGTTTAAGGAGAGAGCTTGATGATAAATAATGAATACAATTAATGTTATTGTTGGGATTCTCCTTGGATTGGGTGAAAGCCCTGTCCAGGGGGAAGGTCAATATTAATCCTAAGGGCCCAATTCCCAAATTGTCTAATAATTTTCATAATGGAGTTTAATTTAACTGGAATACCTAATCTGAGCTTTGCCTGAATTATGCCAAATTTGGGAATATTTACATTTTCAAGTTGTTATCTAATTTTAATCCATACTTTTATATATTCCCACCTATCCCAGAGTCTGGACTTTCCTACAGGTCCCATGACGCTACCCTTACAATCCCTATTCATATCCTTACATTTTTAAGCATTATAAATAGTGCTTGATTACTTAAAATAAAATACCTTTTTGCCTATCACTAATAAAATTCTTGTTTATAGACTTCTTATTTAAGAGAAAAACAAGTTATGAGGTTGTTCATTGTAATGAACTATGAAGAACCCTTTTAGACGGATGTGCTACCAGTGTTTTACCCCAGGTGGCCCAACAGTTATCATGACATCATATATAGCCATGGAGGATAAAAACTTAAGAAGAGGATGGATCAGTTCTCCAAATTAATATCAGATACAGAAACCGTAGTGCAGTCCTTGGCATCTTCCAGCAGTACATTTGGAAAAACTAATATATTGTTAGGCGATGGGTTGAGACCATCTAGTAAGAAAAAATATATTGTTAGGCGTCTGATGCATTTTCTTTACAAGAAAGATGCGGTGTTTCATTTCCTAAATTCCAAGACCTGGCAGTTATATTGTCTGATGAGCATAAGCGAGATCCCACCAACAATTATTTTATATTGTATGCTACTAATGGAAATGAAGTGGGGTGATCCACGAGGGCCATTGAACCAGTTTGCAATCTTTAATCATAATTTCTATGACCGTCAGGTCAAGAAGTCTCTTTTCAAACCTAACAGGATTTTTTGACAGTTTTTTGTCCTAAGACAATGAGCTCTTTTAACAATGTGCCAATCTCGTTTTTAATTGGTTGTAGTAATATTTTATGTTTTGATTATTCCAAAGAAAGCTAATATTACATATAGACTATTAAAGTATTCATGGTAGAATTTGTAGTCTGCACAGAAACTCCATTCTAGCGACCTGAAAATAAATATCTGCCTGGTGATAAAAAAGGTTTGTAAAAAACATTATTAGGGCACTTTTGGAATCTTGGCATTAGTGAGTGCTTACAGGTGCTGTTTGCAAGGATAATAAAAATAGGGTTTGCAGGAGGTTCACAACTCTTGACTTTCCATTTTATATTACTTGAGTAATTTATAAATACAAAGAGAAAATGGATTTATATGTTTTTTAGTAAAAACTCTGGGATCTATAAAGAGAGAACCCCTCATTAAAACAGAACCTCATAGTATTAAAAATAAATCGAGGCTAAGGGGAGGATACCCCAGTGGAAGAGTATGGACCCTCTACCTTTGCCTACCGAGTTTGATCCAAGTAATGGACTTTGGGTAGGGGACATTTTTGACTGTGTTGGTTTTGCGCGCCAATGCCCCAAACTGAGATAGCGAATAGCAAAGGCAGTCCATGGAGTTCCTGGCCTATCATACGCCGTGCATGGAGGTTTTCTGGGCTTTATCCTCCTTTCCAATTTTCTTCACTTCCCTAATCAGTGCGGTATCATCCCCAGGTTGGCCCACCTCAATTAAAATTAAAATTAAAACAATAAATCGAAGCTAATAGTAGGAGGTGTTGGTATTTGTGTTAGGAGGTAGAAACATGATTTGGCTTAATGTTAAATTAGCCTATCGCCACTCTTGAGAAGGTTTTCACCTAGTTTATGTTTGGATTTTGATTTTGGATAAATACTGGAATGACATAATTAAGGGGGAGATACTTAACCCCGCCAATCAGCCATCTTTGATATCTGTGAAGTTCAGGCGATTACCACAGGTACTAAGGGATGATTGGCTGGTAAAATATGCACCTCCTGTGACCCTTTAAGTCTTTAAAATGGTGGGTTTTTATTAGTAACTAGAATTAAATTCAAGCTAATGCTTTGGCGGAGTTCCAGGTCAGTTGATCTATTCCTCCAAAGGTTGGAAAGTGCTGAGGAGCTAAAATCTAGGTTTTTGGCTTGAGTTTCATAGGAGAAGGGTTATCCAATTTAAAGTGTCCCTGAGATTTAATTTGTGAACTTTATATAATATATAGAGTATTAGCCTCTGGATTAATCTTTCTACTGCCTTGGGTATTTAATTTCCTGATATCTACCCCTTCAAAAGTGTGAGTAGGAGAATAAGGTCGGTGAAATGCCAAGGGACTTAGTTAAAACTAATTTAGAGGCCAGGGATTTAATGTAATATTCATTGTACCTTCTAAAAGTGACAGTTAAGGGTCCCTTCCATATGGACCTGAGCTTGTACTTCTAGGGGTAATGCAATTGTGATGGTATAACACAAAGTATGCTATTTGGAAATTGGGTAGAGTTTGTCTGTGCTCATTAGCTGCTAAGCTTTCTTTGGTGACAGTTATAGCTAGGTATTCAATGGATCAGACTGCAGCGGAATGATGTGCTGGGCAAAATTTTACTGGGCTTTCTCATGATCGTCAGTTATGGAAGAGAAGACGACCTTAGATAATAGAGCAAGTACTCTGGTTCCCTACCATATAAGACGCGGTAAGGAGACATTTTAAGATTTTGATGTTAGCTAATGCCGTAGGCCATAAGAGCACTAGGCAAAGATTGGTCCCAGTGTAGGGGATCTGAGCTATCCATCATCCGTTATATATACAAGGGTTCCATTTTTATTTCCACAGTATCATTGGTTTAAGTTTTGTAGGGTGCTGAGAAGAATTTTTGTGTCCCCTAGAAAAACTTTAAGATCTTACCATCCTGGAGGTGAAATTCCTCCATTTGTTACAAAGCAGGACCTGTGGACAACCATGCTGGGTGGAGATATACTGATGTAGGAATGAGGCAGTGGCTTTAGCGGTCTAAACGGAAAGAGAAAAAAGCTTCAATCCATTCGGTGAAGAGATTAATAACTACCAAGTTATAGCGATTTCCATTGGTATTCTAGGGTAAAGGACCTACCTCGTCTAACCTTTTGTATGAAAACGTCATTGAGGCGTAGTGGTTTACATTAAAATTTGGGTTTAAATTTGGATTGCCTTACATGTTAGGCAGGCGTCTAGGACTTTGACAGAAGATTCCATGATTCCTTTAAAATAGTACCTATCCTTCATCCACTCATAAGTTTTCATTCACTCCACTGTGTCCCAGAATAGAATGAGCCTCCATGATCATGGTTACACGGTCAGATGTTCAAAGGCAGGGCAACCACTTCACCCCTACTTTGTTTATATAACTTCTCACTTTCCACCTTAGTGTTGCGGGAGTGATATGCTAAAATCCTATTGAAGAGTTCATTCTCATAGTCTTAAGCGTCAGGGGTCATAAGGAGGTCATGGAACCTCTCTGCTTCACTATTATCCAGGTGAAGAAAGGCAGCCGAGTCAAACCATCAACATTCATATGGCGGGTTCCAGATTGTGCTAAATTTTCATATTATATGCAGTGAAGCTTTAACTCCCAAGAGTCAACTGCCCAATGGAATCTATCATATTCTGTAACCACTATAGGTAGGCGTGGTTAGTAACCACAATGAAGGTAGTCCTACATATAAATGGGCGGTATTTTACGGCCAGCAGGCTAGCAAGGCACTTTTTCTCAGGGATACTGTAATTGCGTTCAGCTTTGAATAGAATCTTGCTGAAATATGTAAAGGTTGATCCACGCCATTATCTTCCAATTGGGACAGGATAACTCCAAAAACGTATTCAGATGCATCATTAAACAAGAGAAGGTGTTACCCACAGCCAAGGTTCCATAGGATGAAGCGTTTTATAGCAAATTCTTCAACCTCCTAAACTTCAGCCTTTTTCTTTACGCCTCCAAAAAGGGAATGTTTTTTGCCAACAGGGGAACGAGGGGCTCACTTAGCTGAGCAAAATTAGGGATTAATTGATGGAATATCTCATCATACCCAGAATGACCTGAATATCTTGCAGGTTCTGGAGTGGAGGCAATTTAGGTATAACTTCCACCTTATCTTGCAGAGGTTAGATCCCCTCTTTGGAGAATGAGTGTCCTAGAAAAAATAGCCTCTTCCGAAGTAAGGTGCACATAGAAGGCTTGAGCTTAATGTTAGATGCACGCAGGCGCTTTAAAAAAACCTTTATATGTGCAAGATGTTCATAAGAAGTTTTAGACAAAACTGTGATGACATCAATATAGACTATCACGCAACTCGCATGAGAGATCCCATAGGATATAATCCATCGCACCTTGGAATGAGGCGGTACCCTGCACATCCCTCAGTAAAACAGGTAAAATAGAATAGGCCATTACTGCAGATAAGCGAACAAAACACTCTTGATCTTTGAGGAAAGATTCATTTCAAATATTCGCTAGCCAAATCCATAGAACATAAGAATTTAGATCCAGAGAGTTATGTAAGTTCGTCATCAATGAGAGGATAAGATAGCTGTCTTCTTTGTGATGTTATTTAAATTATGATAGTTCATAACTACCCAATGACCTCAATTTTTCTTTTTAGTGAGCAGCAAAGGGGACAACCAAGGTCTTTGGGAAGGTACTAGTAGCTCAGCGACTAGCAACTGCTTTAGCTTCATCCCTATATGGTGCTCTTAACACATTGACTTGTGGTAAGGTTTACATCTAATGGGAATGGCATGACCACATCAATTGTGTGTCTCCAATTCTTCATGTGCCTATAATTAGGATAAAACTTAGAGAAGATATCACTATAGGCACCTAATATAGAGTGGATTTTTACAAGCTTGAGGGAGTTTAGTCATTTTAGTTATGAACAAAAGGCAAAGAACACAACAGTTTGTCAGAGGTAAGCCCATTTCTGTCATAGACCCAATGCAGTAAGTTTTCCAAATATCATCAAGGGAAATGGAAAACTCTTTCCTATCATCTGGTGCTTCACACATCCATGTCCTGATTAATATTTTCCCCAGAAGAATATTAATAGGTTGATGGTAGTCAAGATAGGGTTGATAGAATAGCAGGGTGGTTCCTGTTGCACTCTGGGTTGGGTTTTTATTGAAATATGTTAAAAGCAAGCACAGGCTAAAAAAGCTCAGTGTGGTAAATTTGTCCCAAGGTCAACCTGCCTCATTTACTTTTTAGTGATAGACAGGGTCTAGGATTCCAGGAACTACTCTGGTCTCTAGAGAACGTACTCCATTGTTGAGTAATTGACTGGAACTAATTGGCAGATATTTGATAGGGACATAAAAAGGTTAGCAAGTTTAAAAACTTATTATGGATCATATCAGATGTCAGCAATTATGGACCAGGTATATTCTAAGCTTTGAAAAGCTTAGAATCTGCGGCCTAGCGATTTTACTTAAATATATTTGACTATGATGACATGGGCTCAAGGGCTTTGTTGGTTAGGATGGACTTAGATTAAATTTTTATTAAATGACTTGGGCACGTGGGCTTTGTTGGTCTATGTTGAAATTAGTTTATAATGTCAGTCAAGTTTTAAATCAAATTAATTACTAATTAGTGATATGAATTGCCTTGGTATGTGCTGCCAATTGCACATGAAAGTAATTTGGTTCAGCTATTTTGAAGATGCTTACAAAATATCATCTTAAGAATGATGACAGTGTTTACTCTGACCCTGAGGCTGATATGATGCCCTGAGTCGAAGTATTTGTAGACGTTCTTACAAACATTTTATATGGCCAAGTGCCATTAAAAATGAGATGTCATGGGTAAGATATGGTTAACATTGAACCCTATAAATAATCCTTAAGTTGATACTAATAAAATAGATTCAAAAACTGGATTAAGTTTATAGTTTAACTTATAAACTTTTTTGTGTTTAGTATTTTACTTTGTACTAGTTGGTATTTACTTAGGATCAGTAAGATCAGAGCGGCGTTCCATTGTCCAATTAAACTACAGGGTATACGATTTAAGTACTACCAAAAAAGTTATATTTTAAACTCTAAATCACCATCCTGTTTATTGTCCTCACACAATAGACGCACGAAACTGCATTTCACACCTGATGAAGAACCAGCTATCAGAACAAAGCCCAATATTCAACAATGACGCTCATGGCTGGGACTGTAGATGGTGACCAGTATTGATGGTTGAGCGCCCAGATTTCGCAGATGACAGACGAATACACTAAAAATAATATTGGTTAATCCAATTTAAGGACCAACGGGAGAAAATTGAAGACTCTATTGATTGTCTTAATCTACAGATCAATAATCTCAATGATGATGTTAATGCTATTAATGAGTCAAACAATAATCTCCATGGAGAATTGAACCAGTGCAAGTAGGTAATGAAAGAAAAGGACCAAGTGATTTCCACCTTGCAACTACAAGCTACTAGCCTGAATAATGAAATAGCGAGATTAAAATTAAAAACTTGAAATAATGTCAATTGGAAAAATGAAATCAACGAGCAAATTTGAACTCTGGCTGATGGGCATTGTTAGTGTGCTATAGCTCACTCGACTGAAAATTCATCCAAATATTATGAGGATGAAGCTTCAGAAATAGCTACCAAAATGGATGCTGAGCCACATTAACAACTGCCTACAATATGATTGCTTTGGTCGACACTAACACCTCAAACAGGGGTACAAATTCCTCAACGCCCTAGTACGCCTGGCTCTAGTCAACCTAGAAGTAATTGTGATAACCAGGAACAGGGAAGCAATAATTATAAACTAGCAAACCTGTCAGCCTTTGAAAAGAACAGAAGTATTACCACATTTGTCAAATGTTTTGAAATGGCTATGCATGGGGCCAGAAACTGCAACAAAGCAGCCACCATGATTAACTGATTGGATGAGTGGAGCATTGAGTTAAATTATGCCTCACATTAACAAAAATCCAACATATGCCAAAGTCAAGGAGGCCGTGATTCATGAATTTGGAGGTCCAGAACATATGTTAACCAGAAAATCCAAGTTTATGAACATCAGCTTTAAGAAAGATGAAGCAATTGACGAATTTGCGGATCAATTCTATTGCGAAGCTCAAGTTTTCTTAGGCACGTGGCCTATAGTCAATTTTGATGCCAAGGTTGCACTAGAGCATGCAGTAGAATCTTACATTAATCTATCAAGCACCCTATTTCCTGCTTTTGTAAAAAACCTTGCAACATCTGAATTGGTTGACTACTTGCACAGATGCTCAAAAAATTATGGCCCTCCTAATATTGGTTACAGATTGGGAACTGCTGCTTTTTCTGGAAAGCCCTTCAAAACCAATAAGAAGATTGACAGTAATCCACCTATAAGAAATAAGCAAAACTTGAATGCAAGAGCCCCATAGCCAGTGAGTGAAATTACTTGATTTAATTGCCATCGTAAAGGTCACTATGATTCCCAATGCCATCAGCAAAATGTCAACGTAGTCCTTCCTGACATCGTGCAAAAGAGGGAAAAGAACAAGCATAATAGATACGGGACGCTCTATTGTGCCTAAGACACTAGTCCCACCCAATTAACAAGAAAACAATGGCCATAGGGCCTCATTAGACAATAAAATCAATTCTATTTTAGTATCAAACAAAGATTCCTCAAACATACATTGGTGACTTGTTCCCATAGTAAGGTTGTCATACCTGAAGCCTCTGAGTTAGTCGCTAAACCCTATGTGCAATAAATACTTGAAAATATTCCAGCCAATGGGCCGAGAAATGCAGCAGATACCCCAAACCTGAAAGGGGTCAATATAGCAATGCCAATTGACACATTCATCAATGAATGTCCCAGTATTGGGAATGCTCTGAAGCACACTTTTAACTCCCTGGATTCTTCCCATATTCACTTAGTAAACTCTATTGATTCTTACTACTCTGAGTGCACTTCAGTGGATATACTAGTCATCAAGGTTAAAGTTGTAGCTATTGTTGATAGCGGAGCACCTGTAAACATTGTTTCTATGAAGCTTTTAAGAAATTGAAAATAGCTCCAGACATTGACCATCATCAAAAATATGGGACCGCAGGCCTTAACAGCACTAAGAGTGAATGAGCTTACAGCGCTTTGCCATTGCAATTTGGAGCTTTGGTAGTAGCCTCACCTGCTATAGTGCTTCCAAACGCCATTTATGACATATTAATTAGAACTAGTTTTTTAAGGGCCTATGGGATCTCATGCGATTTTAAAGAAAACATCTTGACAATATTGGGCCAATCACTTCCAATTTATTACTCTCACAAAGATTTGAAGCCCACAAGCCATCATGGGAATTTTATCAATATATCTTATGCCGATGGGATAATGCTAGTAGGGTATATTCAGTGGGGGAATTGAAGCCACCCCATGCCAACCGCCATAAACAAAAATTGAAGAATACCTCTACGTTTGAATAAGGACATGACAATAGCTTCAGGCCATCAACTGGTTATGAGGACTGGAACCACACTGGATATTCCAGAATGACTGTACGGGGAGGTTGTATCCCTTGGCATTGTTCTCATATGGAACCTAGTGTGGCGCCTGGAATACTAATACTGGGGAACAGAGAGATTGATGTCCTACTAGCAAATTTGACCAGCCAAAACATTAAGGTCAAGAAATATCAAGTAGTCACTTTTGTGCATCTGTTTCCAGAGGGATGAGTTAATATCAGCTGTCAAATGGTGACATATCTGAGTTTGGCTTACCAACCAAAACCCTTGGGGCACATACTGTAATATCCTGAGAATCGTTCACTGGATTATTGGAACAACAGAAGGATGAATCACTAGAGTTGTTTGAATGATACTCTGAAATTTTCACCAATGATGACCAAGATTTAGGTTGTGCAAAAGGAGTTCAGCATTTTGTTGATACCAGGGACCATATGCCTACTAAAATGAGGCCATTTTGGCACCCCAGAGCCAGTAACAAGATGGTCGGTGATGAGTTAGACAAATTGCTGAAAAGTGGAATGATAGTGCCTTCCAAAAGCCCATGGGCCATCCCCATTTTAATTGTAAAGAAAAAAGATGGCAGCAATCGAGTTGTGATTGATTATCAACGCCTCAATGCCATTACAAAAAAGGATTCATATTCATTGCACAGAATTGATGATGCTCTGGACCATCTGGGAGGGGGAGAAGTACTTTACCACAATGGACCTCATCTCTGTATATTGGTAAATCTAGTTGCCACCAGAGGAGCAGAAAAAGTGCGCGATGATTGCTACTCAAGGGCTTTTTCAACTGACATGCATGCCACAGGGGCTGTGTAATGCACTGGCAACATTTCAGCGTGTAATGGACACAATTTTGGGGGACCTTAAATTGTCCTGCGTTCTGGTGTACCTGTATGACATCAATGTCTTTTTGCAAACGTTTTCTGAACATCTGGAGCACCTTGAGCAAGTTTTTCGAACGTCTGTTGAAAGCCAATCTGAAGATAAAACCTAGAAAATGCCAATTCTTTAAAAAAACAATTGGAATACCTTGAGTTCCTCATTGATTAAAGGGCTTGTGGCATCAGCCTCAAAAGGTGGAGGCGTTTAACAACATGCAACCTCCGATGAGTATGAGAGATGTTCAAGTGTTCTTAGGCATGGTAGGATACTATTGAAGATTCATGGAAGGGTTCACGAAGATTGCTAAGCCTCTATTCAACTTGCTATAAGGAGGAGTTCATTTTCGATGGGCAGAGGAATGCCAACAAGCCTTCAAGGCTTTGATAAAACAAAATGAGCTTGGCGCCTATCCTCTGATATCCCAATTTCAGCAAGCCTTTTATCATACAAACTGACGCCTCATTGACTGCAATCGGTGGTGTGCTATCACAGATTGGGGATGATGGCGAGGAGCACCCGTTTGCTTATTGCAGCAGAATGCTGAATAAGCATGAGTGTAATTACATGGTGACTGAAAGAGAACGCCTGGCTGTCATTTATGCTTGTAAACAATTTTGGGTTTACATTCATGGCACCAAATTAAAGTAGTTATGGATCACAGCTCATTATGATGGCTCCACAATCTCAATGAACCTGAAGGATGGTTAGCCCGCTGGGCTCTGAAATTACAAGTGTACAATTATGAAATTATTCATAGAACTGGAGTGGCCCATCAAAATGCAGACAGACTATCGCGACTTCCCATTGTAGCTGTCCCGAGCAGTCTGGCCAATGAGCTTCATGAAGAAAATGATTAACCAAACATATGGAGATGAACCACCAAAAGTTAAAAAGGTGATCGAGAAAGCATTAATTGACACCAAATATTGAAATGGAATTCTATACAAACTTAAGCCCGATGGACAACGTCAAATCTCTCCAAAACCTTCCAACTGAATGGAGATTATTACACAAGCACACAAGGCTGTCAGACATGGGGGAATGACTAAGATGTTAGAATTAATTTGAGCCAGTTACTATTGGGATTCCATGAAATTCAATATCTAAGATGTGCTTGATAAATGTCATTCATGTCAAATTGCAAAGCCTATGAAGTCAGATGTGAAATACCATTTGATCAAACCTGAGTGGGCCTGGCATACCATGTCAATTGATGTAATTGGCCCTTTACCTGTGAGTAGCCTAGGCAACAAATACATAATTATTGCTATTGACTATCTAACAGAATGGGTGGAAGTGAAAGCAATTTGAGACATTGGGGCCCTAACTACTGCCAAGTTCATTATGGATAATATTATTTATAAGCATGGATGCCCCAGAAGATATTGACAGAAAATGGCACAAATTTTACTGCCCAAATGGTACAGTGGCTAAATGAGTTGATTTCTATCAAAGGAATGGTATCAACACCATACCATCCTGAGACTAATGGTATGGTAGAGCGAGTGAATGGCACTTTAGTTGGCATTTCATTTAAAACAGAGCCTTGGCGCCTTCACAATGGGCAACTTCAATTAGTGCAACCATGTTTTCATATAATATTGGACACCACAGCAGCACAGGCCACTATCCGTTTTGACTTTTGTATGGTAGACAGCCTTCTCTACCTCTATTATTATATTCATTACTCAGTTCAACCGATGCAATTAACCCAAATAACTATATTGAGCAACTAGCAAAGACCCTAATCAAGTTGCAATCATAAGCTTATCAAAATGCAGTTAGTCAAAAAACTATTCAGAAGAGCTATGTCGATGTAAAAGGGGCTATGGTGACTAAGTTCAATGAAGGAGATTTAGTAGTATATTGTGACACTCATAGCGCAGGCTGCGCGCACAAGCTAGCCTAGCTCTGGAAGGGTCCATTTATCATTTTGGAGAAATTTTCTGAAGATGTATATACCATTAAGGATCAAGGCGGCTGGGTTGTGAATTGAGTACATGCTAAGTATCTTCACCCATATCATAAAGAATAATAATATAAAAAATAAATAAATAAATAAATAAATAAAAAATACAAAATATATATATATATATAAAAAGTAAAAAAGAAAATAATAATAATAATAATTGCAAGCCGTAGAGTTAAATTTGTTAATTTGATGCCTCACTGGCATTAAAACTAGGTTCCCCCTCTTCAATAGGGGGAGGAGAGCGTGATTGAACCGGAGAACCCTGTGTCAGACAATCTCCTTCTCAACCTTTGAAAAAGAATGTTGGAGTCTGATCTCTGAATAATATTTTTGTTATCAATGATATGAATACCAACTGTGAAAAAAGCTTGGCAGATTCTTAGTGGAGCCCTATCTATCGGGAAAATATGATTTATACCCAAAATTGGCATAATAAGGTAAGAACTGACAAAAGGATTGCTTCAACTTCTCAGCTGAATTTGAGGTGTTCAATATTGCTCAGGTCTGTTCTTCCCTAAGGTGAGAAGATTTTACCCATTGATGATTGGGTGCAAATTAACAAATAATTACCACTTGGATCTGAACCTCCCCAAGGTGAGAAGATTTTAACTGCTGGTGATTGGATACAATTTATCAAATCATTATCATACAGGTTGGTTTCACCACAAAATATTTATCTCAATCTGATAGGCAAAAGCCTATATTTCCTAATTTGGATGACTAAGCTTTATAATACTTTAGCCCCAAATTTCCATGGCCCTGAGGATTGGAACTAGTTTAAATATGATATACTAGTATCAAGAAAAGGGCTTTTTCCTGTTTTGCATCACACAATTAAAAAACAAAAATTAAAAACTTAGTTCTCTTAAGAGTTTATTATTTATTTTAAATATTCCATTGTGGAATCTAGCGGCACATAGCACCAGCGAGCATAACCCTTGCTGGATTCTGACACCCTGTAATGGAACTGGAGAGAGGCGAATTTCATACAAATCCTGACTTTCTAGTTCTTGGCGGAGATCTGCCAAACCCAAGAAAGCTCAGCACCAGGCACGCTGGCCCTGTCAGCTTAGGAAAGGCCATTGAACTAAAGGGAAAGTCCATTGGCAGGGACTTCAGAATAGGTTGGAGAGATTTGACTCTGGAGTAAATGCTGCCAAAAGGAAGACACAATTGGTAGAAGACTCTCAAGGCAAGGGTAAACTGAGGGGAGGAACCCCTTTGCACAAAACATTTGGGAATGGGCCTCATCTAATACCCTGCGCATGTCAGGCATGGTATCTGTGGGGAGCGACGAAGGAGGGAAGCAAACGCACGCACCCAAAAGAGCCATCTGGGGGACAGGCTTTTTCAGGAAGACCCTTAGCCAAGCTCTTACAAAGGGCTCAGTATAGCACCAGGATTCGCCAATCCTTCGAAACCCAAGTCTTGAGGCCCAACGTGATGTGAAAATGGTATGAACCAAAGTGGGTTCACACCAAATCTTAGAACCAGTGTTAGCAAAAATATTGGCCTAGTTGGCCTCAAAGATATTGTAAGCAGCAACCTCAGGACTTGTTGTAAGTGCGGATGACAAGTAGGCATTCATGAGCTCCAACATTAAGTCAAGCTCAAGACCCAATGAAGCCACGCTGCCCATGTGAAGGGAGGAAGCAAGATTTTTGAAGGGAAGACATTAAAAAGTGAAAACAAGAAGACTGGAAGAAGATCCTCAACCCAAGAAAAATGATCTCAGATCAGGGATTCTTTGGACTGAAAGGCTTCAGAAGGCCAAAGAGATAATGAATATGTTGAAAGGGGATCCCGCTCAACCCATTGGGATGTTCGACTAACTGCACCTGAAGCCATGGAGGCTTGTTTGGGTTGATCATGTGATGCTATCACAACAGGTTGTGAAACTGAACTTTCTTTTATCGTTGAAGCGTAGCTGGTAAATCCCGCTTGAGGAACCATGGGCAACATGCCTGAGTTGACAATTGCTCGCCGCATGGACTTGCTTAGCCTTAGGAAGGCTCATTGGTCTGAGGCGGAAAGGCTATTAAGATAACATTTGTACTTGGAGGATCTCGAAAAGCCAGACATTGTGGCCCAGGAAAAAGGGCACCCGCTACTTATATCCAGTCAAGGCAGGGGAAGTGTTGAGTAATTGACTGGACCTAATCATCAGATATTATATAGGGACATAATAATGTTAGTATGTTTAAATTTTTTTGGATCTTATCAGATATCAGCGATCATGGACCAGGTATATTCTAAGCTTATGCAAAGCTTAGAATCCGCAGCCTAGAGATTTCACCAAATTATATTTGATTATGATGACACAGGCTTGAGGGCTTTTCTGGTTAGGACGGACTTAGATTAAGTTTTGACATAATAACTTGGGCACGTGGGCTTTGTTAATCTATGTTGAAATTAGTTTTTAATGTCAGTCAAGTTTTTGATCAAATTAATTATTAATTAGTGATACGAATCGCCTTGGTATGTGCTGCCAATTACATGTGAAAGTGAATTGGTTCAGCTATTTTGAAGATGCGTACAAAAAGCCATCTCAAGAATGATGACAGTGTTTACTCTGACCCTGAGTCTGAGTATGATGCCCTGAGTCGAAGTATTTGTAGACGTTCTTACAAACATTTTACATGGCCAAGTGCCATTGAAAATGAGATGTCATGGGTAAGATGTGGTTAACATTGAACCCTATAAATAACCCTCAAGTTGATACTATTAAAATAGATTCAACTACTGGATTAAGTTTATAGTTTAACTTGTAAACTTTTTTGTGTTTAGTATTTTACTTTGTACTAGTTAATATTTACTTGATTGGTAAGATCGGAGCGGCGTGCCATTGTCCAATTAAACTACAGGGTATAAAATTTAAGTACTACCAAAAAAGTTATATTTTAAACTCTAAATCACCATCCTTTCTATTTTCCTCACACAATAGATGCACGAAACTGCATTTCACACCTGACAAAGAGCCAGCCATCAGAACAAAGCCCAAAATTAACATCCATCAAAACTGGTTTTGTAAAAAGTAGTTTCAGTGGTGTTGTGAAGTAACCTTGATGTCAGCTGCCCGTTGTTCCCTGGACTAAATTATTATCTCATCTGAGGTGTAAAAAGGGATGTATTCATTGCAACTAATGGCTCGTGACCAATTTGGTATGGCTCAGATGAGGTACAGTGCAACAGTAGTGCAGAAGATGGGTACTCAACCAATCAAGTGTACTTATTATGGGGTCCTTTATTTGTCAGACCAGAGGCACCCCATAGTTGAGTAGGGGGAAGTAACTCTGGGTGATAATGATGGAACAGTTGTACTAAACCAGGATTTGTAAGCTAATAAGCATTTCTTTTATTGTTTTCTAAAACCATAGCAGGGGCCACAAGAATAAGCTTTCCAAATCTAAGGGCAACGAGTAGTATGATCAAATAGCTTGAGTGCTGGCAGGTCCACCAATCCATACTCTTGCGCGTAGTCCAGGTCATGTGCCAACTTGATCTTCTTGATGAGTTTGGAAGAAAATACAATTATTGAAAAGCCATTGTCAAGGGTGGCTATAACCCGCACCTTGTTGATAACTACCTTCACCTGGGGACAGCCCAAACAAAATATAGGGGGGAGAGCTAAAACCTCTTTGATAAGGAAAGTAGAGGTAAGCTTAATAGAGGTTTCAGGTAGGTATACTTAATTAATTGAAGATTAAAAATATGCAGGATATGGCAAATCATCTAAGACATGAGCTGATCAACTCTCTAGCAGTATCAATGACCTCGTGACACCTCAGAATTTGGAAAGATAGGTTTCATATTGTATCATAGCCTTTTCTAATCATCCAGGGTTTATCTGGTGTCAGAATTTAACCAGATAGATTTATCCGATGCTTTAACAAAATTTGTGATAAAAATGGTCATCTCAGTGAAATGGCTTATTAACTAGTTTTTTATGGTTTGATATTGTATGTTATATGCTCACCAATTGTGTTGAGCCATATCTATGTATTCTGCCAAGATTGGAAGTTAGGTTTATGCAGAGTTAATTAATGGCCTTAATTGGTTTATGAATCACTGGATACTTGTAGCTATGGATTGTCCACTTGGTTAAATTATTTATTGTTGTTGGAAACAACAACTTGAATTTGAGGCGGCCAAGGTTGTTTATAGCGCCTCAGATTTATTAATCAAAAATTTCCTGAATAAGGCGATTCCCAAATGATCAACTATGTTGACACAAATGTAATGTCGGTGGGATGCTGGAATATTTTGGATCAAAGCGAGCAACCAAAGTGGTTTCTGGTGCATACTTACCAACTCAAAGTCAAATTCAGTTTCAATATTTATCTGTATAGTAATTTATATGTCTCCCCAGCAACTAAAGGCTGAGGATGAGTTTATCCTAATAAATTCGGACATTAGGAAGGATGGGGCGAGAGAGTTGACACCAGGGAAGAGAGTAGTGCAATGGAAAGATGAGATTGTGGTTGTCTGGAAGAACAGGTGAGGAGCATATAGGTCAGCGATGGGTGCAGTAGTCCTTTTTAAAAAGTATTTATAACTGGCGTTTCCCTTTCAGTAAATATCTCTATTTGCCTATTCTCCCTTTTAATTCAGTTTAAACTTATTCTTGTTGTTTGGGGTTAGGTTGGTGGATCCCCAAATGGTGCAGGTGACATGCCAAGGGGTCAGCCGTGCTGATGGCCCCAACGCCTAAGGCAAATTGGCAAGGGCCAACCAGTCTTATTACTGGTTGACCTGCTGACCAGCAGAACCCCTGTCACCAGAAAAGCAATTTTCTGACAGTGTTGCTCACTACGGGGGTTCTGTTGGTTGGTGCCAGAGTAGCTGATGTGTAGGTAAAGAGGTGGCAGGGATGTTCCGCTATGGTTAGGTCCTGGAGATTGTTGGTGGTGGGGAGGAGCAAGCCTGGACGCCCACCCTATATCCTGATACTGGAATTAGAGGAATACCATCTAATTAAAGGGAGTTAAATGTCCGACTTTTAACCAGATGGATTCCTCCAATGATTTATATAGATCTTAGATGAAATATTCTAGTCCTGGCAGAATGGGTTAATTTTTAAATCTTGTATGGTTTAATGATTGCTTGTTAAGTTGCTCCACAAATTGTGTTCAGCCAACTCTATGCATTCCATTAAGATTAGATGTTAAGTTTGAGTGGGGCCATTCACTGGCCCAAATTGGTTTATGGAGCACTTGCGACTTGTAGCCAAGGATGATCTACCTTGTTTAATAATTTTTGTCAGTAGAAACTGACAATTCTGAGTTTGAGTGGTTGAGTTTGTTTCCAGAGCCTCATATTTAATAATCAAAAATTACCTAAATAAGGCAATTCACAAATGATCAACTATGATGAGTCAAAATGTGATAAGGCGAGATGCCATTATATTACAAGTCAAAGTGAGCAACCAATATGGTTTCTGGCGCATACTAAGCGACTCAAAGGTTTAATTCATATTTAATATTTTTATATAGTAATAAATGTAGATCACTGGTGACATAAGGCTGAGGAGAGCCAAACCTAATAAATCTGGACATTGGGAAGGATAGGCCGAAATATTGATGTCAGGGAAGAGAGTAACGCAGCAGAAGGCTGAGAGAGTGGTTGGCTTGAGAAATCAGCAATGAGCTGATAGGGTGGTGGTGGAAGCAGTAGCTCTTTTGTAAGTATAAATACCTGACGCTTCCATTTCAATAAATATCTCACTTTGCCTATTCTCCATTTTAATTTAGTTTATATTTATTCTTGTTGGTTGGGGTTTAGGTTGAGGGATCCCCAAATGGCGTGGGTGACATGCCAAGGGGTCAGCAACCGCTTCTGGCCCCAACGCCTAAAGCAAAATAACATTGGGTTGATAGTCTTTTTTTAGCACTAGTGGTTCCCAACCCAAACAGCGGGAGACGCCACGCATCTTTATTTGAAAATGGGCCAAACAAAGTGTTTATCAGAAATAAAAAATTACTAATATGGCACTTCAGCTAATAACCTAGGAAGCTATACCATAAGGTGAGGAAGTTTTGGGGAAATTTTTGTGCGTCGCAGGGCTGACCAGTCTTCATACTAGTTGGCCTTATGACATCAGATCCCCCGTCATTGTGAAAAGCAATTTTCAAAATTTTTTTAGTACTAGATGGTGCAATTTTCAAACTTGCAGTCTGGTTCTTCTCTTCAACTGGGGCTCCAAGAATTAATGTCACACATCCATATAACTTATTAGATTCATCATCCAAGTGGTCGCCAATGCAAGTTAAAGGAGATAGGAGACAGTTTAGGGAAGCCCTTAAGGTTGGGAGGCTATCTTTTAAGCGTGCCTTAACAACAGGCCCATCCTTGATAAAGGAAATACTTTTGGGCGCGCTAACCATATCAGATTTTCTGGGGGAAAAGACACTGCAGTTTTGTTGAGCTTGTGCGGGAACTATTGATGGCTGGCTTAGAGATCTTAAGTGTATGAGATGGAGCGATGTCTGTTTTTAAGTTGCACTGCAGGAGCAGGTTTTAAGGGGCGTACAGGCACAGGAGAGTTTATGGAGGTCAGCGGGGCTTTCTTCCGAGGGCCTATAGGTGAGTGATACTCGATGGTTAAAACAGGGGTTTTACCAAATATTCCAGTAGAATTCTCACCTATGTAAAAAGTTTGCAACAACCAATAAAATCTCTTTTAGTTTGCATAAAATCTGAAAGTTGCGTCCTAAAGAGATCTTATGCCTTGCTAAAGAATGGTCATAAGTCAACCCAGTTAGCATGGCCACTATGGCATTATCAAGAATGAGAAGGTGAGATATTAACGAGGGCTGAGCGTCTAGGTAAATAAGTCAGCAAAAGCAGTAACCCAATCTCCTTAATACATACTAAGGCTCATAAAGGCCTGTTTTCCATGCATAAACTCTGCGTGGAGCCAAATCCATCAATAAGCGCATCCTTAACCATAGCTAAGGTACCCTAGTATCCAACTGAGGTACATTACATCATGGGCCAGATGACTCAGGCGAGGGAGTATATGCCTGACTTTTTGTTAGTCAGTCACGCCTTCCATGGCAGATTCATAGACATAAATAAAGGAGGTGATGTTACCTTCACTTGGGGAGACTTTTTTAAAGGGGAGTTTAAAAGGGACAGTTAGATATAGTTTTGTGGAGTAGAAGGGGGGCGCAGCTCAAGATTTTTGAGGCGAGACAGCGCACTGGCTAGCTGCAGTTCAAGAGTAACTAACCTTGTTCCATTTGAAGTGGGGAGGGTAGGAGTGCTACTCACATGACCATCATCCAATTTTTTTGCTATAAATTTTGTGGTGTACAGATACACCTATAGTGAGCACCACTTGTTGAAATCTTGGCATTGGTGAGTGCTCGCAGGTGCTGTTTTCACAGAAAATAACAATAGGGAAGGCACAGGAAGGTTACAACTCTTGGCTAATCTTTTTTTAGTACTAGATGGTCCCAACCCGAGGGGGATTCATCGATGTACTCTTGGCTAATCTTCTAATTTATTAAAGGGAGGATTAATACCTACAAGGGAAACTTTTTTGTATTGCTATTAGTGAGAAAACTTCAGGATCTGAAAAGAGAGAACCCACAAAAAATTGAAACTCCTAGTATGTACACTAACTTGAGGCTGTTAGTGGGAGGCAATGGTATTCTTGTTAATTGAGGGAGAACCCTATTTTTCTATATGTTGATTTAGCCTATCGCCACTCTTGAGAAAGTTTTCACCTGGGTAAGTCTTGATTTTGATGATGGATTAATAACCACAATGATGTAAGTAAGGATAAGCATTTTAATATAATCCCGCCAATCAGCCATTTTTAATATATGTGCAGTTAGGGGCGATTACCACAAATCCTAAGGGCTGATTGTCTGGTAAAATATTTGCACCTAGTGTGACCCCCTCCAAGTCTATAAATCGGGGGTTTATTCTAAAAACTTGTTTAAAATCCAAGCTAATGCTTGTGCGGAGTTCCAGGTCAGTTGCCTATTTCATCAAAGGTCGGGAAGAGCTGGGAAGCTAAAGTCTAGTTTTTAAGCTGGAGTTTCATAGTAGAAGGATTACTCCAACTAAAAGGATCCCAGTGTAAATTAATCCGCGAATTTTGTATAATATCTACAGTATTCAGCGCTGGAACATTCTTCCTACTGTCTTGGGCATCAATTATTCAATAGCATAAAGGGTCAATATCAGGCTTGTAATAATTTAAACATTCAACCCCAAAGTGCAAATTTAGCAGTTATGTTAAGGGTGAGCGTGATTTAGTGGAACACTGATTTAATCACATAACAATCTTAGCCATCTTGGACTTTGAGAGTTGCAGGAAATAGTACTATAGCTTAAGGTTTTTTGCACATATAATTGTTCAACAGTGTTATCTGAGCCAAAATAATTTTAACATGTGAGAGGAAAATTTTTGCTCTTGGATTGGTGTATATAAAGCTGGAAGTTGGTTTGGCATATAAGTGGTTGTCATGTCTCATGACGTATTTACTGGTGAAAAATTGCAGGGATGAGATAATAAATGTCAAAGGATAGAAATAAGTTTAATACCTTATCTGACTTGAAACATACCTTTTATTAACGCTTTATAAGGGCCAAACATGTCCAGGATGGTACTAAGGAATTTTGTGATGAGTTAAACATTGCTTCATTCATGGTGTTAAAGTTTTCATGTTACGTTAACCTTGAAAATGGGTCATTACTTCTGATCTTTATGTAAGGATTTGATCAAGATTCAAAATCATATATTAAATCGTACAATACTCTTTAATTCAAAAACTTGAGTTTGGTTTTACTCGAGTTATGGTACTATCACAGATTATGGCAATATTTATTAGATAATTTGGCCTAATACCGCAATTATATGATCATGTTTTCACTTTTTTGAATTTTATTAATAGTCGGTTTCTTGAGGACAACTTTTTTGGATGACTTACTTATTAATAGATTTATAATAGAAAACATAATGGATTTTAGGACAGCCTACAAGAAAGCTCTCAAGGAGGTATCTACCATTATATGTCATTTTGTACTGTCAAAGATCAATGAAGATCCAATTACTCTATCAATAAGTCTGGAACCCTTTAATATGTTTCCTCAAGTCCTAAAACGCGACTATCAACTTATAATAAACTCTACCTTGGATTTTGCCATGTTGTTACCTTTTTTGTTAACTTACAATCTTTGCGATCTTTTAGTATTTTTTGTGACATTAAGGATTGGGTACCATCCACAGTGTTATCTTTTACATATGCCTAATAGATATCCCTCTGGAGGTCTCTAAATTTAATCTCACATCAATCTTTTTGAAATAAGAGTGTTAATGGCACTCATTTAACATTAAGTCTAACTTTTGAGATTTTGATATGCCAAATTACCCAACCAAATATTTTTATTTCCTGTTTATCCACTAGGGAATTAGATCCTCCAGTGAATGAGGGAAAAATATTTAATAAAACTATTGTTTGGGGAAATATCTCTAATGAATATCTACTTACCTCTGGGTGTTGATCCATCAGATTGGTTATGTTTCAATGGGTATGTCCCTAAAAATGCATTTAGTTTATTGTTCAATTTCAAATTTTATAGTACTAGATGATGGTTCATTTTCTTATTAAGAATTGTTAATTTAACCTTTAGTTATTTTGGGCTTTCACCAATTGACTCAGGAATCTATGTCTAGTCACTAAAGTATGACAATGCAACGTTTAAATAATCACTCTTCAATCTTTTAGGTATTGAAGTCTGAGGTTGATGGTTAAAGGTACCATTACCTAAGAAGACTGCTAGCCTAAAAAGAGAATTTGCTGAGTTTGATTAAAGATTGTGTGTAACATTCCTAAATTTACCATGAAAAGGTCGCTACTCTCATCAGCTGGTCAATCTGACTAGGTGAATGAGGAAGTCTTCATGGGTACACCCTCATAGGGCTAATCCACTGGTAACAGCTGCGCTTTCTCAGCAAGACGCCAACAGTTTGAGCTGTTCGCTAGATCCTCTAAAAATTCCCTAATATTAAAGTAAATAATTTAAGATAAATGGCACAGTAACTTTAAGGGTTAAGACTTTTATACAATGATTACATAGTTTTCTTGGTATAAGAATTTAAGTATTGATAAATGTCTGAATCAATTGGAAATCAAGATCTCCACAAATTCTGCGAGAAGAGAGAAATGACCACAAGAGAAGTTCCCTCCTATTTCAGAGATTCCTTTATTGATAATAAGGTTAAGCATATGTTTAGTGTTTAAATTAATATTTAACCTGGGTTTTGAGAGAGCTCAACTATAGTTTTAGTCTTCAGATTATTAACGCCATCATTATTCAATTAATATCAATAAGCTAGTCAACGCACATATCAAATAACTGTGCAGCTAACTGGAGAGCCAAATAGAGCACACAAAAGAAGTTTATATTTTGTACTCATAGTTCAGAGTAATCAGCGCTCAAATTGTTAGTTTTGGTGCTAACTGTAGGGGCGTAGGTGAGTTTTTCAAAAAGCAAAATTTTATATGGATTTTATTATTTTCTCATAAAAAATTGAACTTTAGATTCTCTGGTCAATGTTGGAAACTGTCAAACAAGCTTGCTGAGCTGTGCGTCACAAGATGATGTCAAAACCTTGGAGAAGCATGTAACTAAAGCTGATGATGTGATTAAACAGGTCAGAAAAATAATAGACCTTTTGTGGGAAGGTTTTATCAGGCGAACAGCAAGTAAGAATTAAATTTGCCTGCCAGCCCAGATGCCAGAGCACCTGAACGGTAAACCAGAATGCCCAAGGCACTACTGTTGATATGACGAATATGGAACTAGAAAGGAGTTCCACCAATATTTGCCGTTGAGCCAGAATTTCGTACAGGCATAAAATAGAATACCAGATGACCACGGCTGTTAATTCAGAGGGGTATGAGAGTGTTGGTGGAAAAGGTGGCATGATTCTCAACATATAAAAACTAAATTTTTTGGGAAAGTTTTTTTGAAGGAAAATTTAAAGAAGGAAAATTGACCAACAATTTTCTCAGTGTGATGCGACTGATTAAATAGTCATTGATTTGGAGGGGAAATAAGCTGGTATCAGGTCCCGCAAGTTTGACCTAACTAGTGAAAATTATTTGGGAAAGGGAGGGTTAGTTTCCTGGGAACTGACATTGAAAAATTAAGCGGTAGGACAAGTTAATGTCAGTTTGACCTCAAACATCAGAATCAAGGCTCAGCTACATTTCCAATGGTTGGCATGACGGCGTTTGACCTGACAAGCGGCAGGAATCCCCAAGGCCACCCCACATAGGGGTGGGCCCATTTTGGTTGGTAATAAATTTAGGACGCCCAACCTGCCCATGCTTGGTAGCGGGGCTGATCATTTGGTCAGTGGCATTGTGTCAGGAGCAACGCCCAATTTGCCATCAGGAAGCTTTGAAACCTCATTGATGGTGTCCGATGCTATTACCTGCCCATTGGGGGTGATGTCCAATGGATTTGGGAGGGGAATTTTCCAATCATCATATTAACCAAATCACAACCGTTGGGCATTCCAGCCAATAGATCAGTCTTCATACCTTTTTGATCATTTAAAAATCCAAGCAACGGCTAATTGCAAAATTTTTACAATCAATTTCATTTGGCGATCTTGGTGCAGATTTCACTGATTCCTCATAGAAGTTCTGCTGAGGAGAGTGTGGGTACCAGAAGCAGGATCTGAAGTGGAAGGGCTGTTACCCAGCGCTCATCTACCATGCGAGTGAGATCGCCCTGAGTAATGAGGGGTATGGCCATCCTCTTTGGTACCTTCTTGCTTGGGAATGAGAAAATGGCCCAATTAATGCCCAAGGGATGTTCCCTGGGACTTAAATAACCCTTTCCTTTTCCCAAGGGAAGGACCCCACTACTGGGAAACTGTACGAGAGCCACATTCTTGTGCGCCTAAGGTAACTTGATCACCATTACTGCTGCCAGATTTTTTGGGGGGACAGGGAGCCTCAGGGTGGGATATGTGGAACGCTTTGACCAGGTCCATGCAATTTGTGCAATCGTGCTCCTTGGCCCAACTGATCTCATAGGCTGGATACCCTTTCCAGGCCACGAGATATTGTATGGAATGTCGCAATTTCTGGGATGCCAGGGTAGCCTCTACCTCAGCCTCTTCCTCATCTTCAACATTGATCAGTTTAAGTTCTGTGGGAATTGCACCCTTGAAGGGTGACAGTTGGGAAACATGGAAAACTGGATGCTGCTTCCAATGCATGTGGAGCTTCAGTCAGAACGTCCCATTAAACAATACCTCCTCCACCAAATGGGGACCTAAGCATTTATTGGCGAATTTTCAGGAAGGGGCTTGAATACTTAAATGATGGGTATCGAGCATAGCATATGAGCCCACCATAAACTCGTGACCCAGAAGATGCTTTCAATCTGAAAACTGCTTGTAGTTGTCTAAAGCTTTGGTGAGGTGCTCCCGCACCAAGGCTTGAGTTGATCTAATATGAGCAGCGTGGTCCGTGGCAGCTTGAACCTCAGGGCGCAAGCATGGTCTGACTGAAAACAAAGGATTATATACCAGCATTGCTTCATAGGGGGAAAACCCCATGGATGTGTGGGTCCCATTATTGTAAGCGAATTGGGCGAGAGGAAGGTCATCAGCCCAAGTATTCTGCGTGGCTGCAGCATAGCAACGCAGGTACTGTTCAAGAACTTGATTGAGCAGCTCAGTCTGTCCATCAGACTGAGGATGATATATTGTGGAGCAACAGGGGGATATTTTTCAGGATCAATAGGAGTTCACTCCAAAACCGCATGGTGAATTTGGAGCCACGGTCACTGATGATATCCTGGGGAGACCAAACATCAAAAACACATGGTGTATGAAAAGGCGGGCAGTCTCTTCTGATGTAATCGAGAAGTACATGGTATAAAAAGGGAAAATTTTGTAAAGCAATCCACCACTACCATCACCGCTGTGAACCCGCTAGAACAGGGGAGCTTGACAATAAAGTCCACTGACACCAATGTCCATGGGCCCTCCGCCTGCTGTAAGGGATGCAGGAGGCCATTTTTGTTGGAATGATCCAACTTGGCCCTAGCACAAGTGACACAATTGGCAATCCATGCCGGAACTTCTTTTGTCAAACCTGCCAATTGTAGGTCTGTTTGATCAGATCGATGAATTTTTTAGAACCAGGGTGACCAACCATGGGGGATCGTTATGTGCATGAAATACCTCAGTTTGGAAGGAGGGGGAACCCAAATGTGAGATCTAAAATATATAAGACCTTCCTTCAGTGAGTATAGGGAGTGTTTATGCTTCTGGTGAGATAACTGCTCAACCAACTTCACGCCCTCAGGGCAGGCCATTTGACTGGCTAAGACCAGAGCAACTAACGGAGTGTCAGGGGCCAGAGCAATGGAAGAAACGACAGGGGGAACAATTGACAAGATTTAGGTGGTAGGAATCACAGTAACGAGATCCACTTCCTCCAGATCCGTGGAACTGTGAGTGGGGCTGCTGCTGAAAAAATTGGGAAGTACATTTAGTGCACCTTTTATGAATTCATACTTATAGTTAAAACTGCACAGGTCCTGATAGGTTCAGACTTGCTGATGTTCCAATTTTGAGGTTTAAAAAATTGCAAAAGGGCCTGGTGATCCATGCGAACTGTTGATTCATGTTGGGCACCCTGTAAGAGGTACCTAAAAATGAGTTAAGGCCCATGCAATGGCTGCCGAAATCCTTTGATGTAAATAGCCCAAGACTGCTACATAGGGGTGAACTTTTGGGAAAAGTAAGCGAACAGGTGTTCCAAGCCATTGTGCTCTTGGAGTAACACTGCTACAACAGCTACTGATGACGCGTCGCATGCAATGATATATGGCTTGGTGGGATTGGCGTGTTTCAAAATGGGAGGGGATACAAACACCTCCTTGATTGATTTGAACACCTGTTGGAATTCGTCCATCCAGCAAAATGGTACATTTTTCCCTGTAAGGGGGTGGAGTGGGGCGGCAAGCTGTGAAAGTGCGGGGGAGAGCTTTTTTAAGAAAATGATGGTTCCCAAGAAACTCTGTAGTTGTTTCTGGGTAGTCAGGGTTGGCCACTCCCGGATAGCATCCAACTTATTGGGAGGGATTGTGAAACTATCTTTAAGGATGAGGTTCCCGAGGAATGTAACCTCCTCCTTATAGAACTCATACTTGGAGGGTTTGAGGAACAAACCTGCCCTATGCAAGGCGACCACCACCACTTCCAAGTCAATAGTGTGTTATTCAGGACTCAGAGAGTGAACCAGGATCCTCAATGTATGCAACTGCGAAGGTAAACCAGAGGTCACCCAGTACATTGTCAATCATACATTGAAATGTAGCGGAAGCATTCTTCAGTCTGAAGGGCATTACCCAGAAATTGGAAAATGCCACACTTTGTCTGGATCGCTGTTCACCATTCCTGAATTCCCATTACCCGAATTTGGTTGAAGGCATTCACCATATCCAGCTTAGAAAACACACAGGATTTGGCGATTGCCTGGCTGATTGTCTGCTCCAGAGGCAAGGAGTAGGGGATCTGAAACCATTACTTTATTAATGTGACCATAATCCATGCAGGGACGGAGGGAACCATCCGCTTTTTTTGGTGAAGATGATGGGGGAGGCAATGGGTGAGGTCTCCTTGAACAGCCAACCTTTTTTCAGCATATCATCCAACCAGGTATTGAGTGCAACGTCTTCCTCCGCTGTATGAGGATACAACGGACAGTTGATGTTTACAAAATCCACAGTCTTTTGAAACCCACAATCAAACCTAGTGTGCTTAGGCAGGCGATCCGCCTTTTCCAAGTTGAAGATTCTTTGATAGCACTTTAAGCTCTTGGGACAATCGGCTGGGATGCCCGCAGAAGTGACTAGGGAAGTTATGGAACTGGTTCCTTGTATCTTCTTGAGGGTGTCAATCAAAGGGAATTCTCCCTACAGATGATCATTGGTAAAAGACAATGTATTAGACTCCAAGTGAATATTGACATGTTGTCAGCGCCACCACCCAAACCCTAAGATCACTGGAAACACCAAGTTTGGCATGGTCAAAAAGTGATTGCAGAAGCTGAATTGGTGTATTGAAAATGTGACTGGGGAATGTACCTGGTATGAGGTTTTGGAGGCTGATGGTGCAACCATCACCAAAGGACCTGCATCCATGGCAAGTTCCAATTTCTGGGCCAGTTCTACACTCATGAAATTTCCCGCGGCTCCAGTGTCCACCAGGGCCTCAAAGGAGATGTGATGGGACCCAACACTAATCCTCATAGGTACTAAGAAGTAAGCATAGCTCTTTTTATTGGTAGTTGTGGATGAATCCAGTGATACCAAAGAGATGGAGGTGGGGTCAGGGGAAACCACTAGGCTTTGATGAGGAGCAAACTCATTGCAAGTTATGATGTCAGACCCTACTTACATGGGCAAATTAGCCACGGCAACTATAAGGCATGGGTTTGGAGTTTTGGGTGGGACTGGACTATTGTAGTCAGAGATAATCTTTTTTACAACCTGGTTCAGTTGGAAAAAAGGGACTATTGCTGCGCCAATATATGTGAGAAAGGTGGAAATGGCTAAGAATAATGGTTGGTCATTAAGTCAGGTGAACAGCAGTTAAGAATTAGACTAGACTGCTAACCCAGATCCAGAGCACCTGAACAGTAAACCAGAATGCCCAAGGCACTGCTGTTGATATGACAATTATGGAACTAAAAAAGAGTTCCACCAAAGTCTGCTGGTGAGCCAGAATTACATATAGGCATAAATATAATATCAGATGACCATGGCCATTAACCCCGAGGGGTATGAGAGTGTCGGTGGAAAAGGTGGTATAATTCTCAACATATAGTAACTAAATTTTTGGGGAAGGTTTTTTTAATGGAAAATTTAAAGAAGGAAAATCAACCAACAATTTTCTCAGTGTGATGCAACTGATTAAATATTCATCGATTTGAAGAGATAATAAGCCAGGATTAGGTCCCACAAGTTCTACCTAACTGGCGAATTATTTGGAAATGGGCGGGTTAGTTCCCTGTGAACTAACATTGAAAAATTCAGCGGCAGGCTGAGTCACTGTCAGTTCGACCACAAACATCTGAGCTAAGGCTCAGCTATGTTTCTGACATTTGCATGATGGCATTTGGCCTAACAAGTAGTGGGAATTCCCTAAGGCCACCCCACATAGGGGTGGGCCCATTTGGTTGGGAATGGGTTTGGGACGCCCAACCTGCCCATGCTCAGTCATGGGTCCATTCATTTAGTCAGTGGCATTGCATCAGGCGCAGTGCCCAATTCGCCATCAGGAAGCTTCAAAACCTTGTCGATGGTGTCCAATGCTATAGCCTGCCCATTGGGGTTGATGTCAGATGGATTTGGGAGGGGGGATTTTTCCAATCGTTATGTTAACCAAATCACAACTGTCAGTTATTCTGGATAATAGATCGGTCTTCATACCTTTTTTTACATTTAAAATCTGAGCATCGGGCTGATTGCCACTCAAATTATTTATGATCAAATTCAATTGGCGATCTCAGTGTAGATTTCACTGATTCCTAGTAGCAGTTCTGCCAAGGAGAGTGTGGGTACCGGAAGCGGGATCTGAAGTGGAAGGGCTGTTGCCCAGCGCTCATCTGCCACATGAGCAAGATCGCCCTGAGTAACAAGGGGTATGGTCATCCTCATCGGTACCTTCTTCCTTGGGAATGGGAAAATGGCTCAATCAACGCCCAAAGGAGGTTCCCTGGGACTTACCAGTTGCCTCTTTGAAGTGAAAGGAGAGAGAGCAATCAAGAAAGTTTGTTTAAAAAACTGAATTTTGCCTGGACAGAGAAATCTTCTTCAGGGTCCAAGAGGATATGGCGAGAATGTTGAAGTTTATAAGGAATTAGAAAATCATAAGTGTGAATGCTCTCAACTGGAGGAGAATAAAGCAGACAACAATACATAGAAATCTCAAGTCAGGAAGAAACCCCATTAAGATTTATGCCTAAATCGGTTACTGTCATGTCAGATAAAACTCCTGAAGCAACGCCAATGTTTAGTCAGATTATCAGAAAGTAATCTCCTGCTAGTGGAGTAACTGAATAATTTAGGAATATGCTAAAAATGCCCACATTTCACTGGGACAATGCATCAGCATTTTTTCGCCTTTTCTGAGATGACAATTTTTTGATATGGGGACCATCAAAAGTAATAACCATAATGGACTGTTAAGACACTGATTGCCAGAATCTGTTGTTACCACATCTTAACGGGTACAATTGGTTGTACTCTGAAGCAAAAACATGCGATTATGCATGAGTTCAGAAGTCCTAATAAATTGACTAACTGTAAACAAGAGTTTATGGGTATATAATTCAGAAAGGAAGAAAACTTGGCTTCTTTGCAGACCATTTTTACCAGGAGTCACAAATCCTGGTTGGGGCTAAAGACTTTGTAATTTGATGCATAAATAGCCATGCAAGCAGCATTTTTGCTCTATACAGAGTTGCATCAAATTATTGCATTAACGCTGGTGAACTAATTTTTTACATCAAATATGGTGGATCATCTAAAAATGTTAAGAGCAACGTTTAGGCACCCAATTCAAATATATAATGAGTTAGGTGAAAGCTTAGAATATTGCTAAAAATTACTGAGGACAATAAGGAACCTGAGAATTAACTTGTAACAGGAAATAAAATGAAGGACAGAACTAAGCATAGATAACGACAATCTGCTATTTTTACTGTGTGAAACTTGTGAATGTAATTGCAAAAAATGTCAGTAAAAGAAGCAAAAGGAAAAATTTAATTTTATACAGACTAAAAAAAGAAAACGGTCCTGAATTGAGAAAATGACCAGCAGTCTAGACAAGGGACAATTTGTACTGCTATCAAACCTGATCCCATGACATATTGAACAATGATAGTGACACCTCTGATTTATTCATGGAAGATGACACATTTGTTAAAGAGTTGACATGACTGAGCAGTAAGGTATATATTCTGGTGAATTGGAAATTAGAGTCAAGGTGAGCTCGAGATTAAATAAAAAAGTTATATGGGTATAAAGCGAATTAATTGAAGTATTGATAGCTCATGAAATTGAGGGTATTCTGCTTATAGCCTCAAGTAGACTAAAAACTCAAAGTGGGGCGAAAAGGAGATTACTGATCCAGTTGATGCATTTTGACTTGGAATACTGAGATAAGAGTTGAGCGGAAGAATGAGAGGGAGTGGTTTTTTAGTAGTCAGCAGATAAGTCTGTGCTTATTAGATATAACAAAGTGTCAATCAGGGTGATTAATCCATATACTATATATTGGTCTTTATTAGAGTTGGAGATCTACATATTTTACAATTTGATTACTCAGTGGCTAATACCCTGTGTAAACTAGCTCGGCAGAATCAAAGCAGTACACTAAAAAAATTAACAGTAGTGCTCACTACAGGGGGCCACTGGTCAACTGTAGCTAATTGGCACTAGGGCAAAATGGCGAGCCCTCACTCATTATGCAAAACCTGATCATATTTCATGCTTGGTATTCTGAGAAAGCTAGGGAAGCCTCCAACAATGAACTGGCACTTTGTAAACTGACAGAGCCAAGTGATGAAGTTGCTATGATCGATTTTCAGTTAGAAATTTGTTCTGATTTGGTGGCAGATGACAAGGTCACTCTATAAATATGACCCCTAGCAGCTGTGGCGCATTATAGAATGGCTTCTGCGGGGGTACCAACTATACTAAGATGAGGCAGGGGAGAATGCTATGATTTTATTAAACAATCAACGGGACCATGAAACCTGCTACGCGATAGTATATGTCCTATCTTGATGTGACTACCATGAAGTTGTCTTGTTGGCTTAGTACCCATGGAATCAAGGAATATCTAGTAGCGTACATGCAGCCGTTGATCTGCTAGTTACTGAAAGTTCTGGTTCGCCACAATATTTAGATTAGGGGACATCATTTGGTTCATTCAATAACAGTAGAATGATACTCGCTTCTACTTGACCGCCTTGATCACTCTTTTTGGAGGTTCAAGGGGCGTTGTTACAGGTGGACCACTATGTTGGGGATGTCCAACATTGATTGGACGTTTTGGTTCCACAGTTGAATCAGGAGTTACTTCAAGGATAGGGGAACAGCTGGATCAACACGGTTTATTGGTGAAATGGATTCAGGATGTAACCATGTTGGGTTGCATCACTAAGCGTATTATGAAAGACCTGGCAGAATGGGTGAAAGCGCTTGAAGCTGCGATAGATCAGATTGGGGAAAGAGTAACCCAGACAGAGCAACAGTTAATGGAACACGTTGACTCTAGAGCTGTTAATTCAGTTAACTGCGCATCAAGTGGAGTAATCAGCGGATGGCAAACAATGCGCTCATTTTCTTGACAACGTCCAAATATTGCCAGTTGGTTAGTAGTTTACACAATTGGAAATCATTAGTCAGGCAGATCGCAGTTGAGCAATTGACCTCCCATGCATTGAGATGGTAGATAATGCGGATATGTAATTATGATTGGAAACCCTTTGATGGGCCAACAAGGAGCAAGTGCAATAGTGAGCCTACCTCATTAATCGAGTTGATGATGCCAACTGACAAGCACGTGACACTAGCCAGCAGCACGAAAGAATGCAAATCACAGCATAGAACGTTCTCTCACAGCTTCAGGCAGTGTAGCGTAAGCTAAACTCTAAGTGAGAATTCCACTGCAAGTTGCAAAATCAGTACAAAACATTTCAACGGGAGGTGCAAGACATCTTGTGTTGGTGTTACTTGATTAAAGCTGAATGGATAATTGATGAACATTTTGCTGAACAATCTGGGACAGGGGGAAAAGGTGCAGTTAGCAGCAAGTTGGTAGAGGAATGCTAGGGATTGACAGTGAGTTTCCTTTAGGGGCGCAGAATTCCCTCCTCGCATTCCCAACTTCTTCTGAGTTTACTTTGGCGGATTCGCCTCCATCTGCTTGTCCCTATAATAGTCCACAAGGGAAAGTTCTTCTAGTTATTCAGAACCTATTTCAGCTGTTTCTTGTTGCCAGAGCAGAGCGAGGCAAATATGTTTGGATTGAGAAGTTACCACGCTTCAGTTGTGATGGGAATATGAACTGGTATCTTAAATGATTTTAATTCACTATTGAAGAGCCTTTAATTAGTAGAAATTGAAACTGTTGCTGTCCTCTTAAGATGCTGAGAGCGCTAATCAAGTTACGTGTTACCTTCAAAATAGTTCAGTTTCTTATCATGAGGTAAAAAAGACTGTTCTCCAGCTGTTTGGGAATGCAGCTTAGATAGCTCAGCAGAAGGCCAACTTTCTGACCATGCACTTCCACAAAAACGATTCACTGTTGGAGAATACTGAGTGAATCATGGAGAAAGTAAATGTATTAATAGTTGCCAACAATTTATCCACTGAGGATGTAGGCATACAATCATAGCAGCAGTCAAACCATACTGCAAATTGCATAAAGCTATGTCTCATGTACCTAATGAAGATGTGGGGCTTATTCAAATTGTGAACCCTTTACGTTGTATCTCTGTCACGTTCAGTGCTCTCAATGTGAGGTTGAAGGCCCCTGCTAACACCGTGGCATACTCCTCGGGATATGAACAGCAATGATCAAGTTGTAAGCTGTTGGGAATATTCGTCCACCTTATATGTCAGCGGATCCTTTTTGCCTTATATACACTCAGCCGCCTCATCCCCAACCTAATTTAATTCTTTAGAAATATTCAGCCCAGTCCTTCCACTTCAAACTATAGACATGTGCCCTTTATGAATGCCTGCTTCTTGTGCAGACAAAAAGGGCATTACGCATTTAATTGCTCAGGCAATTAGCAGGTGTATGCGGTGCCATCTGGGATGATCAAGCAGGGAAAAGCTCAAGAAGAGTAGAGATGGGACTCTCTACCTCCGCTAATTCATATATAATGGTCCCTAACGATTCTCAAGGGTCTCTTCACATTGGACTCAGAACTAAGCCTGATGACTTGTTATACCAACGTCTTTCAGTGTATACCTCAGCCTTCATTCATGAGACTTATCATAACCTTTCAAGCTCTGAGTTTCGCATGTTGTGCAGAAGCCGTACGCCTGGCAGATCCTGGAAAAATGACATAAGTAAAGCAGGACTCTCAACGGACGTCGCCTCCCAAGTGGGGGTTAACGTAACTATTCCAGTAGAAAGGATCTCTCAGGATGATCCTCCTGTCAATATGGGCATATACTTCTTCCTTGGTAACAAAAAGCATTAGACTGTTACATAATAAACACCACTGGTTCCTCTTAAACAGAGTGCACCTACTAGGATATCTTTGTTTAGAACACAAATACTCGAGCTAATATAGATACTGGTTCCCCAGTTAGTATAGTTTCCATCGAGCTCATAGCTAAGCTTCCACTGGAGCCATATGTGTACCATAAAGTAGTGTATGCGACCGCGGGTGCACAGAGCACTGTGTTTGAAGGAGCTTACAGCACGTTGCCTTAGAGCTTTAATTTTTAGGTCTTCTGCTCCTGTGATGGTTCTGCCAAATAATAACTGCGATATGATGATTAGTGCTGCATTCATGAGGAGATTTGGAGCTGTGTTATATATGGTAAAAATTGGACCATTAATATTTAGGGACAACATATTCCTATTTACTATACCTCTAGCGGAATCCCAATAGATCCATTCTGTTTCAGTCAGATCAATTTGGCGTATATTGATGGGGTGATTCCTGTTTAATATTGGGAATGAAGCATAAGACCAGAGCCCTCACCAACCAGATCTATGACTATAAAGGTATTCCACTATGAGTAACGAGCACTTTGAGCCTACCTTCTGGGCACCAGTGAAAATGAGCTAAAAATATATGTCCCTGAAGGGCTATAAAGGGAACTTGTGGGGCCCTACCAGCAATCACGGCTTGAACCCTATGTGGCTCAGGGCTACTGTTACCAGGAAACGGTGAAGTGAAGGTATCACTAGTAACATTCAGAAGGAGTCAATGATGATCCAAAGGTATCAAGTGGTGGAATATCTAAAATAAAAACCCATTTGATGAGGTTCACTGTGTTTATGATCTGAGATCGTGGGAGGACCTTAACTACCAAAAAATCTAACATTCAGCATAATGACAGTGGTTCTTCTGGAAGCTCTAACTGGATTGTCAGAGGAGCAGAAGGATAAGGTGGTAGCTTTTACTGAAACATACTGGGATATTTTTACATCTGATGATCACGATTTGGGGTGCGCCCAAGGGGCGGTGCATCGCGTAGATATGGGGAATAAACCTCACATTTGATCATGGCCTATTTGGCGCTCAAAGGCAGAGGATAAGGTTGTCTCTGATGAGGTAGTTAGATTGATTGAACAAGGGATGCTATAGCCATCAAAAAATCCACTGGCTTCGCTTGTGCTTGTTGTAAGGAAAAAAAATGACACAAACTGGGTGGTCATTGACTATTGAAAGCCCAATAGTGTAACAAGGAAGAAATTTACCCCCTTTAACAGATTAACAATGTATTAGATTGACTTGGAGGTGCTGTTTATTTTTCCACTATGGATTTTATATTATTGTACTTGCAGATCGAATTGCCATTGGCTGAACGTGAGAAATGCGCTATAATCACTTCAAAGGGGTTATTTCAGCCTACAAGTATGCCACAGTGTTTGTGAAACGCCGCAACTACGTTCCAACGTGCTATGGATATAATCTTGGGTGATTTGAAGCTGTCTTGCATTTTAGTTTACCTAATGATATTAACGTGTTATATGAATGTTTACAGAGTATCTTGACCATCTAGAACAATGTTCCGCCAACTCGCAGATGCCTATATCATGTCAAGCCTCAGAAGTGTCACTTTTTCAAAGAGCTATTAGAATACCTTGAGTTCATAGTGGATTTAAAAGGGCTTAAACTACAGCTGGCAAAGGTGGAAGCACTAAGCAAGATGACCATGACAGGCGATAAACGTGATATCCAAGTGTTTCTGGGGATGGTCAGTTACTACCAGTGGTTCATTCCTAACTTTTAGTTGTATTGGTGCACCGCTCTTTGAGTTGTTAATAAATATTTCACTTTTGACTGGATGGAATGATGTCAAAATGCTTTAGATGTATTACGAACTGTATTGCCAAGTGCACCCATTATGCAATACCCCAACTTCAAAAAACAATTCATAGTACAAATGGATGCATCGCTTTTCCGCTGTAGGGTAAGTCTTATTTCAGAAGGATGATGATGATGGCGTAGAGCACCCTGTCACGTTTTGTAGCTGAAGCTTAATCTGTCATGAACGGAATTACACTATGATTGATTAAGAGTGCTTAGCAGTGATTTATAAATATAAACTGTTTTGAGTATACCTCAACAGGGTGAAATTCCAATTGTATAATGGATCATGCATATTTGCGCTTGCTGCAAAATCTCTGTGAACCTGAAGGATGTCTCACGCTATGGACATTGAAGCTCCAGGTATATGATTTTGAGATTGTACACTGACTGGGAGCAAAACATTAAAATGTGGATTGTCCTTCATGGCTACCAACGGTCGTTATTATGGCAGATTTTGCTAACATTATGTATGAGAAGATGGTGGTAGGAAAATCTCATATGAGTTGTCACAAGTGACTAAAGTACTAGCTGGGCTTAGGCAGGATACCTTTCTTACATGATGGGGAGCTATATAAGCAGATTGGGGACTTGACGCTGAGTGTCACAATTCTAATATGACAGGACAATAATTGTGGGACCGCTAATGTAGATTGGGAAGAATCCTCTGAAAATAATATCTGTTACAATTATTTGAGTGCCTTGAGATGAGGCGATAACGAGATAAAACAGGCTTATAATTGGATCACCTCTAAATAAGGCAATAAGGCGATGTTGACATTAGACAAATACAAATCATTCCGCCTACAATTAGGGAGAAAGAGAATTAAAGAATAACAATCCAAATTGAGGAGAATCGGTGGAACATAATATTCCAGGCTATGAGAGTGGTATTGACCAAAGCTGCTGTATATAAGTAAGGTGGGCGATTAAGAAAAGGTTGGTGTTAAGTAGTTAATAGTAAGAAAAACAGTGATAGTCCGCTGTATTTATTATATTAAAGAAAATAGATTGTGAGAGCAAGTGCTCCATATTTATTAAATAGTTTATTCTGTTGTTTTAAGGATAATCTCATCACATCGTTGGTCCTAGTTACTCAGTAGGTCAAACCCTATGAAATGTCAGCTGGCGTATCAATTATATACTGCAATTCTATAGCAGTGGTGCTCACTTCAGGGGCCCATTGATCAGTTATAAAAATAATAAAAACTCAGTTGGCTGCTATGTCGCATTCCAGTTGTTTTTATAAGATATCTGCATGACACTCTGGGCCCATTGCATATGAGAAATTGAAAATTGCATTGGACACTGTGCTCAAAAGACAATATGAGCTGCTCCAGGTAGTTTGCAGTGAAAAGCTGCCACCATTTGATTGTGAAGGAAATATTCATGGGTTCCTTTGACAATTTGAGTTTGCAACTTAAGGAACCTCGGACCAGCAAAGGGCAAAACTGTTGATATTAACCTTGGATGTCAGAAGTGCTGATCAAGTCATTCGTTACCTTCCAGATAGATCCATTACCTAGCTAAGAAGTTAAGGAGACAGTGCTGCGGTTGTTAGGCGGAACTGCAAAGATGTCACATTGGAAAGCTTAGTTCTTGACCATCAGGTTTCAGCATAATGAGACCCTCACCACATTCGCTGAGCGATTTATGGCAGAAGCCCCTGTGTTGATTGAGGCAGGGATTTTATCTGAAGTTGATGTGTGCATTGCTATGTCCTCTGCAGTGAGCTATATCCTGAGATTTACAACGTCATAGCACTGTTGTTGAAGGATAATGTACCTCTTCTTAAACTTGTTCAGTTTGTACATCGCTTAGCTGTAACTTTCCCCCACCCAACATTGAATATTTTCACACTGTCGCTGTTGCTGACCCTAATTATGTGGGGGGAATCAACCTGTTGAAGCAGGTTCTGCCAGGTTACTCACCTCAGTCCAACATTTGTCCCATAACTGCTGATCAACAACTGACTAACTACCGCTTAAGCCCTAAATATATTAATCAACAGCAGGCATTCTACCAATGTGGGTCTGATTACGCCAATCATCTTCAGAATACCCTTCTGAGTGGGCCAACTTATATTAAGCGCAGATTTAGGACCTATGGAGTAAGTTGTTTCGATACACTGGTCACATGGGATGATGGTGCCCAAATAGATATATCCCTTACATACAACAGGATCAAAGTTATTAGGGAAAAGTCAGAGTGGAGTAGAGACAGGACTCTTTACTTCCACTATCTCAAATTCATATGTCCCACCTGAATCTACTGTAACAATTGCAGCAGAAGCCTCCCATTATGACAATACCTTTCTCTACCAACAGCTGGTTGGGGGAGTAATTGTGCTGCCTCAAACAAAAGTCAATGAAACAGCGGACACAAGGTTTACAGAGAAGCCAAAGCCTTACACTTGTCAAATGTTTGACCAAAGTACATCAGACCAGATAGAACTGTTCACAGATGCGTTGTATCTAAGAAGAGTAGAGTTCGCCCTTCCTTTGAGCGCCATATGAACAGAGTACCCTACAGTTAGTGTGGGTATTATAAGTTTCCTGGGAAAACGTGAACCGCTGAATGTACAGATAGTAAATAGTCGGAATTCATCTTACTCAGAGTGCACTTACAGCGACATTGTGGTAGCCAAAGCCCGAGTATGAGCTATAATATATAAGGGGTGCTCCTGTTAACATTGTCTTCACTAAGTTGGTGGCAAATTCATCTTTAGGACCTGACATAGACCACCGGATGGTGTATGGGACTGATGGAGTGGAAACCAAGGTCTCTGAAGGAGCATATAGCGCGCTTCCCATGTGGTTTGGATCCATTGTGCGGTGGATCCAGTGGTAGTATTACCAAATAGCAACTACAATCTGTTGATATGATCTGCTTTTATGAAACACTATGAGGCTGTTGTTGACATGATGGAAGAGGCCCTCGCTATTTTTGGGACAGCGGATCCCAATTTATTTTACCTTCAAAGGAGTGGTGAAGAATTCAGTTCATATGGGACTAATCAACCTTGCCTACAGATATGGGGTGATTCCAGTGCACAATCATCAATTAAAAAGGAAAACTTGGGCCCTTCCTCATCAGATATATGAATAACAGGGGCTACCACTTAGAGCAGCTGAAGTTATATCCATTCCCTCTGGACACTAAGTAATAGTAGACTCTGAGTTAAAGGTGGAAGTGCCAGCTGGGCTCTATGGGGAGATCATTGGCCTTATCAGCAATTGCGGCTTGAGCCCCACTTGGCTCCAGGCATCATACTTCTGGGCCAGGGGGAGATCAAGATATTGATAGCAAATCTTCAGAATAGATCAATCCAAATCTTCCGGCATCAGATTATAGCATATTTACATCTGAACCTGGTTGAGGAGATCAACCAGGCTCACAAGTTTGATTCCTTAAATGAATTTGGTCTGCCCATTGAGCCGCCTCCCAGTGTAATGGCAGTTGTGCCATGGGAGAATTTAATTGGGTTATCAGAAGATCAGAAGGATCAGGTGGAAACTTTATTATAAAAGTATAATGAGGTTTTTGCAGTTGACAATCATGATTTGGGGTGCTCTTGGGGGTTGTTCATTGAATGGACTCTGGGGATCATCCTTCATCAGGTCTCAGCTAATCCGCCAATCAATGGCAGCTAAAGAAGTCGTCACTGAGTTGATTGACAAGCTGCTAGATCATGTAATTCTCAAACCATCTAAGAGTCCATGGGCTTCGCCTGTTATTATTGTTAAAAATAAGGATGGTACTAACTGCATAGTAATTAACTACTGGAAGCTCAAAAGTATCACCAAAAAAGATTCATACCCTCTGCCACATATTGATGTTGTGCTAGATTGGTTAGGTGGAGCGCGCTACTTCTTGACAATGGATTTGATATCCAGTTTTGGCAAATTGAGTTGCTGTGGCAGAACAAGAAAAATGCACCGTAATCACATCCAAAGGGCTTTCCAACCATCTCAGATGCTGTAAGGGCTGTGTATTGCCCCAGCTACGTTCCAACGAGCAATGGACACCATTCTGGGCGATCTGAAGCTAAAGTGTGTTCTCGTGTACCTTGATTATATTAATGTCTTCTCTTGCATGTTCACTGAAAACCTTACCCATTTGAAAGAGGTATTTTGCTGACTGGCTGAGGCCAAATTAAGTCAAGGCCATGGAAATGCCACTTCTTCAAGTATCAGCTGGAGTACCTCGTTTTGTGGTGGATGAAACTGAGCTAAGACCCCAACCAGCCAAGGTGGAGGCTATCCGGAAGATGACTAAGCCAATTAGTAAGTGGGACATTCAGGTGTTTTTGGAGATGGTGGGTTATTAACAACGCTTCATACCCAATTCCAGTTGCATTGAAGGTCCACTGTTTGAGCTACTAAAGAATGGTACCATGTTCAAATGGATGGAATGGCGCCAATGTGCCTTTGATACACTTTGAATTGTAATATTTAGTGCGCCCATGTTACGCTACCCTAATCTATATAAGGAATTTATAGTGCAGATGGATGCATATCTTTCCGCTGTTGGGGCGATCCTGTCTCAGAAGGATGATGAGGGGGAGGAGCACCCCATGGCATAAAGCAGTCATAGCTTGAATTGTCATAAACAAAATTACACCATAACTGAGTGAGAGTGCTAAGCGGTGATTTATGCGTATAAGTAGCTTTGAGTCTACTTTCCAGAGTAAAGTTTAAGGTGCTAACAGATCATGTATCATTGCGCTGTTTGCAGAATTTGAAATAACCTGAGGGGAGGCTAGCCCGATTGGCTCTTAAGCTGCAAGCTTATGACTTCGAAATATTCATTGACCAGGAGCAAAACACCAAAATGCTAATTGCTTATCAAGATTGCCAACAATTGCAGTTACAGCAGATTTAAGTGATATAATGTTCAACAAAATGCTCAACGGAAAGTAGGATGTTGAACCAACCCAAATGATTAAAGCGTTGAATGAATTGTGAACAAAAACCTTCCAATGGAATGGGGGCTTCTATAAGTGGATCAGCAATTCTATGGTAAATTTTCTGCGACCCTCAGCACGGCCGAAATTATTATGTTCATCCACAAGGCAGTCAGACATGGTGGGGTGCACAAATAAAAATGGAGTTGTTGCACTCATTGTATTATTGGGAAATCATGAACTTTTATGTACTTAAAATCATTTCCTGTTGCCATCAGTGTCAAGTGGAGAAGCCATTCTGCAATAAGACTTTGTACTGGGTTGTGAAACCACATTTTGATTGAAATACAGTTCCCTTGACGCCATTGGTCCCTTGCCAACAGGAGCTAAATGGTTTAGTTACATTCTATGTCTATCGACCACTTTACCCAGTGGGTTAAAGTGAGGGCAATATGGGATTTGGGGGAAGTTACTCTGGCCAAGTTCATAATGGAATGCATTATTTAGCGCTACGGCTGCCCTCAGTTCATTCTCACCAATAATGAAACCAACTTTCCTCACACATCTCCCCAAACTGAATGAGTTCATGGGTATCCGCAGAGTTCTGATGACCCCATACCACCCCAAGTCTAATAAAAATGGTCAAATGGGTGAATGGAACTTTGGTGAACATACTATGAACATTAGTAATGGATCGACCTTCTGATTGGAGCTCTCTTCTTTCCACTGCCATGTTTGCCTATAACTGTAGTTATCATTCCGCCATGGTTAAGAGTACCTTCCAACTACTATATGGCTGACACCCAGCCCTTCTGGTGTTACTTTATTCATGTGTAGAAGACACCAGAGGAATTGAACCCCACCAATTTTTGATTAAACTCGTGAATATTCTGATCAAACTGCAAACTGAAGCATATTCCTTCAGCTTAGCCAAGAAGATCAGGAATCAGGCTGCCAATCAGGTATGTCATAGTGGACTGGTGGCATTCAAGGAAGGCGATATGTTTCTCTTCCATGACCAACATGGATTCGGGCAGAAACACAATCTGGCTGTATTTGGATTGGTCCGTTCAAAGTTATAGAGAAAACTGGGGTTGATTCATATACCATCAAGGATCCTGCAAGCGGTCAGATCATAAAATGAGTAAATGTGAAGTTCCTCCGAACATAAAAACAATAAGAGCCACATCATCCAGTCAAGGAGGGGTAATGTCATGATTCTGATATGACTAAATGATAATCATGGGACTGATAGTGTGGATCAGGAAGAATCCTCTGAAAATTATATCTGTTATGTTTATCTGAGCGTCTTGAGCTGAGGCAATATTGGGATATTCCGGGTTTATAATTGGATCACCTATAAATAAGGCAATAAGGTGATGTCAACATGTGGCAAATAAAAATTAATTCGCCTACAATTAGGGCAAGAGAGAATTTAAGAATAACAAGCCAAAATGAGGAGAATTGGTGGAACAGAATAATCCAAGTTAAAAGACTGGTATCATCTGAAGCTGTTGTATATAAGCGAGATGGGCGATTAAGAAAAGGTTGTTGTCTAGTAGTTAAGAGTAAGTGAAACAGCAATAGCCCGCTGTATTTATTATATTGAATAAAAGAGATTGTGGGAGCAAGTGCTATATATTTGCTAAATAATTTATTCTGTTGTTTTTAGGATGACGATCATCACATTGTTTGTCCTAATTGATTAGTGGGTCAAACCCTGTGCAAAAAACCTACAGTGTATCTATTATATACCGCCGATTTTATAGCACTGAGTTTACATAAACCTTCCACTAGACCTGCAATTTTATGCATGCACACCCGGTGGTAGGACATGGGTATTGTGGAAAACGTTGGATCTTTTGCAATCCTGCTACTATTGGGAGAGCATGCATTATGATTTTCTGAAAACGGTAAGATGTTGTCATCAGTGCCAAGTGGAGAAGCCTTTCCTCAAGAAGACCAAATACCATCTGGGTAAGCCTCAGTTAGCCCGGCATACCTTTTTTATTGATGTAGTGTGGCCTCTACCAACTAACACAAACCAATCTAAGTAAATAATCGCAGCAATTGATCATTTGACAAGGTTAGTGGATGCCAGGGCGATTAATGACTTGGGGCCAGTCACTACTGCCAAGTTTATCATGAAGTGTGTTATAAATGACATGGGTGCCCACAGTTTATCTTAACGGACAACAGAAACAATTTCACCTCACATATCTTACCCAAATTTAACGAGTTGATGGCGATCATCAGGGTTTGACTACACCCTATCATCCAAAATCAAAAGGAATGGTGGAACAGGTCAACAAAACATTGGTGAAAATACTCCATAAGCTGGTGAAAGATTGACCCTCGTAATGGAGTACCCTCTTACCCACAGCTGTGTTCTTATATAATATCAGCTACCACATGCCCACCAACAAGAGTCCCCTCCAACTGCTCTATGGTAGAAATCTGGCTCTACTTACCTTGATTTACTCATGTGTAGATGACACCATTGGTGTGGAACCACAGCAGTATTTGACAAATCAAATGGAGACGCTGATAATACTACAAATGGAAGCTTATTATACCAGTTTGAATAATAATATCTGTGATCAGGTGCCTGAACAGAAGAGATGTAGTGGACTTCTGCAGTTCGCTGTAGGAGATCATTTATTGTTTTATGACCAACACCGATTTGGGTGGAAAAACAAGCTTAGTAACTTCTGGGATGATCCTTCTAATATAATCAAGAAGACTGTTACAGAATACTACAACAGTAAGAAACATATGGGTGGTCAAATTATTAATTGAGTTATTGCAAAGTTCATTTGACCATATAGGAAATAAGAATGTATTGTCCAGTCAAAGGGGGGAGGGGTAATGTCAAGAAGCTGATATGATTAGACGATAAGGTATATATTATGGTATATCAGAAATAGAGTCAAAGCGAGCCTCAAAATGAATGAAAAAGTCATATGGGTATAAAACAAATCAAATATTGTATCAATAGTTTTACAAATTGAGGGAATTCAACTAAAACCTTAAGATATATAAAAACTTCTAAAAAGGGAGCAAATAGTAAATTACTAAACAGAGGTTGCATTTGATTTGATATACCAATAAATAATTGAGTGGAAAAATGAGTGGGGGAGGTTTTTTAGTAGTCAGCAGATAAAACTACATTAATTGAACTATTTTTAAATTGTCAATTATGGCGATTGCTCCATACATTATATCCTGGTTTATAATAGAGTCAGCGATCTATATATTATATGATTTGGTTTCTTGGTGGCCAATACCCTATGTAAATTTAGATTAACAGAATCAAACTGATATACAAAAGATTAATACTCATTATCCACTTTATCATCTGGTCAATTTGTTAACTAATGTGACAGCCCAAGCAAAAGCAAGGATAATAAACTCTTAAATATTGAAGGTTGATGCTTGACTGTGCGCTCAATAAATAGTGGAAAATATCAAATCTGCTGAAAGCCCTTAAGATTATTCAAAACAAAACTTGATGAGGTGAACGTTTCATTACCTACTAGCGCAATTAAGGAACCTTTTTATAATTTATCTATGAAATTAATTCATACTCTTATTAAGTAATTAATGCCATTATTCTCTCAGTAAACATTATTGTAATACTCTTAATGTAACTATTCAGTCATAGTTGCTAATTTTATAAAATATGGGCGATCCCATTCCCAACTCAGTTGATGCCCCAGGCCTTGAAATGTACCTAAACACAGAATATGCGGCTCATTTTCCAACTCGTCACTATGCTATACAATCTAATGTTGATGAATTCCAAAGTGACCACCAACTCACCAAAGAGGTTGTTGTCTCCCCCGATTGTCTCCCTCTTCAAAATGCTGTAGCAAAACCAGTTGCAGTCTTGGCCAAAGGTGTACCCACCCCTATCCTTCCCTTATGCAACAAATTCATAAAAAGAAATCCTTTGATTCCAACAAGTTCCCCCACAAGGCAGTACAAAAAGTTGTGATGGCTGCAAAATTTGGCCCAAAGACCTGCATAACCAGCAACAACATCTCTAACTTTACCACGCTACCCAAAGTTCGCCTTGAAGCTGAAAAATCCCTTTCTGAATATATCACAACCCTCCTCATAGCTAAATTTGAGTTTCTTGAGCCACTTTGCTACCTTGACCCCCATTTTTAGGATGCACCCATGCCCATGATCTCAGCACTCTGTCATACACTGTCCAACACAGAGGAGGAAGATTATCCTCCTGATCCTGACTCACCCCCCACCATGGACGCATAGCAGTTCACCGCATCTAACCTGGTTGGTTAATTTTAGTTTTATTTTTAATTTGGTTTGAGTGATATGCATATCTCTTTCTGTATGTTTAAATTCTAGCATAGTTTAACTTTTGCTCCTAGGAGCTCCATATTGTCTGTCCCCTGGTCAACTTGCCTCAGTTAAATAAAATTTAAACTATGGGTGATAAATGACAGTGGAGCACCCATAAATATTGTAGACCAAATAAGATTTTAAACGAAGAATCTGCAGATTTAGAGCATGTCAGACATCCTTTTTCTTGACTTAAGAAAAAGAATGTTGGAGGTAGAAATGTACCCAAATCCACTATTACAATCGGCCAATTACATGTCCAATCTTCTAACAATACGTTGGTTAATGAGGATATGAGTACCATCGGCCAAAAGACCCTGGCGGATTCTTGGTAGAACCCTACCCATTGGGAAAGCATGTTATATAATCAAAAATCAGCTTATTAAGGTAAAAACTGATAGTTGTATTGCTTTTAACTCCTCGGCCAAATTTAGGGTGTCCATCACATGGTTCCCTTTCTGCCACGTCTCGTTCCATACCACTTCCTAAGCGGGGACCCCCCCTCTTTTAGGCGTGGTAGAGGTCCCCAAGGTGAGAAAATTTTAACCACCAGTAATTGGGTTCAATTTATCAAATCATTACCACATGGGTTTATTTTGCCTCAGAATATTTTCCCTCATTCTGATAGGCCAAAGCCTAATCTTTTCTAATTTGGATGACTAAGCTTTTTGATACAATAGCCCTAAATTCCAATGGCCCAATATTCGAACTAGTTTAGATATAAAATACTAGTATTGAATAGGGGATCTATCTCTGACTTGCCCCGCACAAACAATAAAAAAATAAAAAACTTTGAAAAAGCGTTTTTTATTACTTTTAACTTTTATTTTAAAAGTAAGTTTCAATTATATTTTGAGAAATATTTGTGGCATCCGTCAGCAGATCCCACAAACTGGTGCTCACTACAGGGGCTCACCCTGTATACTTCGATAAAGTATTAAAGCAATGGAGAGTGTCACCTGCCGGGTGCAAAATGGATAAGGAGTTGAAGATGATGATCAGATGGACAGCCCTACCACTTTGATGTTTGGAGAAGAACGATTTAGTGCATATTAAT
>JAKSZP010007075.1:0-66861 GCA_022478985.1 Massospora cicadina | reverse complement strand
AGAAAATCAAAACCCAGGCTGCTGATCAGGTATGGCGAAGTGGATTATCACAATTCAAAGATGGAGAAATGGTTCTATTCCATGATCAACATGGGTCCATGTGGAAACACAAGTTGGCCAGTATTTGGATTGGGCCATTTGAAAGTTATAGAAGACCGGTATGGATGTGTATACTAAGGACCTCGCTAGTGGTTGGATCATCAACTGAGTGCATGCAAAGTTTCTTCAGGCGTATAAGCAATAGGAGCCTTATCGTCCAGTCAAGGAGGGGGTAATGTCATGAATTTGATATGACTGGATGATAAGCCCAAAGTCATCTTGGCGAAATGGATGGAATCCGTTGGAATTGAACTGCCAGAGGTCATCACGGTGAAATGGATGGAATCCTTTGGAATTGAACTGGTAATGGTAATTTAAGCACTTCAAAATGAGGCGATATTGGGTTATTGGGTTTCGGCCAAATTGGGCGGTCATGAATTTATGAATGAAGAATTGAATGAACCAATAAGGTACGGCGAATTGAATTACTAAGCCATGAAAGGGTACCATACAAAGGTGCTAAAATACAACCAGGATGAGATGATCAGGAGGGGAGGATTTATATAAGTTTAGAGTGCGCAGAACAAAGGAAACCGCGATAGTTATTATATTATGTAAAAGAGTATAGTGGGAGCAAGTGCTCCACAATTATTAGTAAGTTTATTTCTTTTGGATAAAGGGCAAAAATCCTCATATCATTGGTCCTATTGCTCAGTGGGTTAAACCCTGTGCAATTTCATTTTTTGGCATATCCCCACAGACACGCCAATTTTATAACATCAGGCAAACAGCAAGTAAGAATTAGACTGGCCTGCCAGCCCAGATGCCAGAGCACCCAAATGGCAAACCAGAATGCCACTGGAATTGCTGCTGATTTGGCGGATATGGAACTGGAAAGGAATCTCACCAAGAACTGCCAATGAGCCAGAATCTCATATAGGCTAATAATAAAATACCAGATGAGTACATCTGTTAACCCTGATGGGTGCGTGAGGATTAGCAGAAAAGGCGGTTTAATTTTTAGCATGAAAACAAAAATTTAGGAAAGGATTTTTAGTATAAAAATTTGGAAAAAAAAATTGCCCAACAATTTTTTTCAGTGCAGTGTGACTTATTAAATAGTGGTTGATTTAGTAAGGAAACAAGTCGGGATTGGGTCCCACAAGTTCAATCTAACCTGCGAATTGTTCAGGAATGGGGAACAGATAATTTAACTGGAACCAACATCAAAGAATTTGGTGACAGGCCAATTTGCTGTCAGTTTGACCTCAAACGTCTGAACCGAGGCTTGGATATGTTTCTGACAGTTGGTGTGATGGCGTTTGACCCGATGAGCAGTGTGAATCCCCCAAGGCCACCCCACGTAGGGGTGGGCCCAATTGGTTGAGAATGGGTTCACGACGCTCAACACGCCCATGCCAGATTGCTGGGCCATTTGTTCAGTCAGAGATGTTGTGTTGAGCGCAACACCCAATTTGCTAGCAGGGACCTTCAAACCCTCATCAATAATGTCTAATGTTGTTACTTGCCTGTCAGGGATGATCTCCAACAATTTCAAGGGGGGGTTAATTTTTTTGATCATAGTACATGCCGAATTGAAACCATCAGGCATTCCATCCAATGAGGCAGTACTCATCCCTTTCTGACTACCTGGAATCTGACTATCAGGCTGACTCCTTCTCAATTTTGGGTCAATCAATTTCATTTCAGCGATCTCAGTACATATTTCCCCAACTAACTGCACCAGTTTGGACAAGGTGAGTGTGGGCACCAGGGGAGGGATTTAATGCGAAGAGCTGTTACCCAGTGCTCATCTACCATGTGAGCGAGGTCACCTGAGTAACGAGGGTACAGCCACCCTCTTTGATATCTTCTTACTTGAGAACAGGAAAAGAGCCCAATTAACAGCCAGGGGACATTCCCTGGGACTTACAGGTTGCAGTGAGTAGAATCAAGCTGTGCATATATGGCACCAACTGCAGGGTCAATTTTATCTATAAAAGAACAAAAGTTGATCATAGTTGGAATGAAAAGTAACAGATCAAGTGTTAGAGCAATATGTAAAGGATCAAAGGATTTCTGCTGCTCAAGTCTTCACAAAAAGGGTACGTTTCTGTGTAAAAGCTTGAACAAAGGCACAGCCAATTTGGTAAAATGTGATATAAATTTTAATAATATCCAGTCATTCCTAAAATTAGATTGATTTCACATAAGATAGCCAGAGCAAACATTTGTTTTATAAAAATACCTTATCATAAATTGGCAGAATACCTTAGCAAGTCATATTAAGCCTATAGATTTATTCATTTCAGAAAAAAGGTACACTTAGAGTTTTAAAAATTTATAGAAGTTTAGTCTAATCTCTTTCTGCTAAGCATCACTTTTCGAAAATCAATTCAGCCTGAAATTTAGCTCCACTAAAGAGATTTAAGAAAACAATTAGCAAATATGGTGGGAAACACCGCAAAAGAACCCGCAGGCTATGCCAAACGAGCCAGCACCACCCCAAACGAAGCAACCCTCGGTTACCCACCTCAGGGTCAACCAGAATCACCCGCTCTCAAGCAGCAGCCATGAAAGCAGGCACCACCCCCCAACCTGGAGCTACTCTAACTAGCGCCAGTTCACCTGATCGCACTTCTGCAACCTGCACGCCTAACAGCTCTGTGTGCGCTGCCTCCCACCAACCCGCTGGGCCCCTCCAACCAAGGAGGCCATCACCCACGCTGTTTTAATGGCGTCTGCTCAGTTGAATGCAACTCAGCCCATCCAGGCATTCACCTCCCCCATTGTGTCAGCTAATTCAGCCCCATCTATTATTGCTGACGCCGTGTTTCTGGCTCCCTCCATGAGGGGCGATACCCAGCTACCTGGCCCCCAAATCCTCAGATGTAAGGTTGGATTAGCCGCACATTCTGGTTCACTAAGCACCAAATCAGGACACTCTACTCTTCCCAATGAGGATTCAAATGGTTCGGATTTTGGAACTTTACACCAGTTCCAATCTCACCCCGTCCCATAAAACCCCGTAATTGGCACCTCTCAAGTCGGCACTTTATCTCAATATGCTGAAAACGACCAATTCACCAATCAGCCAATGAGTTTTGCCCACGAAATCACAGCAAATACTCGGGCTGAATTTACCCAAATAGATTGGGATGGTGATGAAACATCGCCCTCCTCCCAATTGGCTGGAGTTAATTCCAATCTGGATGGGACTCCCCAATTTAGCGAGGCCCAACAATCACCTGGCCCCCAAACTCTCGGATGTAAGGTTGGATTAGCCGCACATTCTGGTTCACTAAGCACCAAATTGGGACAATCTACTTTTCCCCAATGGGGATTTAAATGCCTTCAGATTTTGAAACTTCACACCAGTTCCAATATCACCCATCCCATTTAAACCCCATAATCGGCACTTCTCAAGTCGGCACTTTATCTCCATATGCTGAAAACGACCAATTCACCAATCAGCCAGTGAGTTTTGCCCACGAAATCACAGCAAATACTCGGGCTGAATTTACCCAAATAGATTGGGATGGTGATGAAACATCTCCTCCTCCCAACTGGCTGGAGTTAATTCCAATCTGGATGAGCCTCCCCAATTTAGCGAGGCCCAACAAACCGCCCCTCAATTTAATATGACGCCAGCAACTGCTGTAACATTCCAGCAACAAGGGAACTCCGCAAACTTGTCCAAACCACCAGCTCACACTCAACCCGCAATTGCAGCCCAAAGCAAACACAAACGTACCAAAGGAGCCACTGGGGTGTGGCAAAAACCTCTGGCACCAACGCTACCCAAAGCTGATCCCCGTGAAGTGGCGTTTATTGCTGATGTTAAGAAGAAATGGGCCGAAACTAGAGCGCAAAAAGCTCTACCTCGCTCAACCCTCTCCCACGCAATTCGCCTTTACTATGGGCATAACCCTGTTGAATTCTATACAAACGATTACTTCTCATACTTTGCAGCAATTGCGGAGACATTCCCTATTAACACCACCATCCATGAATCAGTGGAGGCCACTACATCGATGTGGGCTTCACTGAAGCTGCTCTTGCTGACAATGCTGCCACCCTCCAGGTCATTATTCCACAAGGATCTCTTCGCATCAACCGCACACGCTCTCACCTGGAGAAAATTTCATGGGTTACTTTTTCCAACCTACCAACGACTGTTGATCCTGAGTCTCTTAAACTGGCACTCCATCGTGGTTTAATGGAGTTTGGGTCTGTTCTTTCAGTGGACTTTAGCGTCCCCTCTTACTATGCTCCCACTCAAAGAGCTCGCACTGCTAGGGCGTCGTTCATCCCCTCCCCCACTGTATCCCGCAACATTGAGGTTATTCCTCGTGTGGCGGTAGTTGGGGCATGCCCTGAGATCTTTATTGTCGACCCTGATCAGGCGCGCCCCCGGTGTTCATGGTGTAACGCCCTTGGACACTTGTATAGTGGCTGCACAGCTCGAAAACAAGCCCTTTTAGCCACCACCCAGGGGCCTAAACCAGGCCAAAAACGTTCCCACGTGGCTGCAGCAGCAATTCCACAACTACACAATGGGTTCCCGCTCAAGACCTGTCCCCTGAGGCCTTACGCCTAGCAGTTGAAACAGCTAACCCCACTATTGGTATGGGATACCTTCGCACTCATGCCCCCCTTCCAATGGGCACACCCTCCAATCTCCCAGAGTCAACTCCCTCTCTCACCAAGCGCAAGGAATCTCCCACAGGGTGCCCCTCGTCAGCCACCCCCACTCAGGGCTCCGCGGCACCCCCACCAACCTCCACCAGCAATTTATCGCATCAACCCTCAGCTCCCAATGGAGCTATGCCCACCAGTATGGACTGGCAACCCGCGGCCTGCGGTAGAAGTGCTACCTCAAAGAGTCCTACCCCAACCCACAGTCCATTTCGCGCTGATCCTTTGCAGTGTTGGAGGAAGTGAATATGGACTCAGACTCATCAAATGGGGACACCGCGGAGGTCACCATTGAGCACCCTCAGGTCCTTCCCCTGCAACGAAGCGGGGGCAGCATCCTAGGCTGGCTTACTGGGTCCTCCGCCCCCCACCCTCTCCTTCCCCTCAGAACCCTCGACGCTCCTCACGGATTGCAGCTAATAGTCAAGCTAAAGGACTCAAAACTAGCCGCCTCACAGCAGCAGGTTTAAGCGCTGGCAACCCCCAGGACATGGAGGGGAACAGCTATGAGTCCCCATGGCAGCACCCTGGCCCTGCAATCCATCAACGCAAATGGGTTGCGGGACTTTAAGCGGAGAGCCCGCCTCCTCCGAAACTTCAGGTCAGCACAAATTGACATTGCTGCTGTCCAGGAGCCCCATATCCTCCCCCACAAACAATCTGCATGGAATGAAGAGTTTGGAGGCAACTCCTTCTGGACAAACCATGCCGCCCTTATTGTTTTGAATCTCCGGGTTAAAACCCATTCTTTTTCACAATATCTAGGTGGCCGCCTCATACTGGCCAAACTCACCACTCCTGATTTCTCCTTCTTCGTTGCAAGCATCTACCTGCCTAATGCAGGTCAAGAGCAAATTCGGCTCTTGGAAGAGCTCCTCCAACTCAATCTCCCACGGAATACAGTCCTCTTAGGAGATTTCAACACAACCATAAGTCGCGTCCGTGACTCTTACCCCCCTGAAGCAAAGGAACGCCCTGGATCAAGTCGCCTCCAGGATTTCCTTCGCCTGAGTGGCTTTATAGATGCGCTTCCACCCTCCGCGTCTGGCCTAGGTTGCATGACTAGGATCCAGTATGATGGGGAGCTTTCCAGTCAGCGTCACGCATAGATATGGCACTGATTGGCCCCCTGCTAATTGGCCGCGTCTCCTCTCCCATCTCACGTGACAACCATCTGAGTGATCGCAGGTCACTCACCGTTGTCCTCACCACCACACTTAGACCGTCGCGTAGGTTCTGGCCTAGGGTTGCCCCAGCTCTTCTCAACAACCCCTTCACTAAGGAGAAGCTGTCTATGACCATCCGGGAGACTCTCACCTCCCCCACCCCACCTGCTTGACCACAAGGCTAGATGGGCGGTGACCAAGGAGGGCATCACCCGCGTTGCTTACAACTGTGCCAAAGCCCAGATGACTGCAGCTCGCGCCAGAGTCAAAAGGGCGGAAGCCAGAATCAGACATCTAGAGCGAAACTGCCAGCCTTCGCCCTCTCCCAGATGGTTGGAAGACTGGGAAGCGGCGCAGGAAGCACTCCGCTTGGAGCTCACACTGCACAAAGAACGGGCAGCAAACTTTACAACATCTCGTTACTATGCTCAATGGGAACGCCCCACCCGCTTCTTCTTTCAGAAACAGAAAGCCCGGTCAACAGCGCAGGATATTACTGAACTGAAGATTGGCACTACAACCACTTCAGATAAGGAGGAAATCACGCAGGAACTACACCGCTTCTACTCCAGCCTCTTCCATGTCACCCAGGTGGACCCATCGGACATCCAAGACTTCCTGTGGTGGGCTCCAGAGCCGCCCATTGACCCACGGGCTGATGAGGCTCTACTGGCGCTTATTTCCATCCAGGAGGTGATGGAAACCCTTTTGAAATCCCCACGGCTTAAAGCCCCAGGCCCAGACGGAATACCCTTTGAGGTGTACCTTCTGGAACCTGCAGTGATAGCCAGAACCCTTGCGACCTCTTCGCTGCACTCTTGGTGAATGGCGAGGTCCTCCCCAACTCCAGAGGCTCAATCACGACCCTCATTCACAAGAAGTCAGACCGTGAGAACCTGGCGAACTGGCGCCCCATAGCGTTGATCAACACAGACCACAAACTCTTCACGAAGCTTCTGGCCAACCGCATCACCAAATGGGTGTCACCTCGCCTCTCCCCATCCCAGCACGGTTTTATTCCGGGGAGGTCGTTATGGGACAACTATAATGACCTTCACGTGACTTTGACTGCTAACTCTCGTAAGGTAGATGGCTTTGTGGCTCTCCTGGATATGGAGAAAGCATATGATCGGGTAGCCTGGAAGTATATTGATGCTTCCCTGGCCCGCTTCCATCTCCCACCCGCAGCTAGGCGCTGGATATCAGCGCTCTATGACCAGCTCCACACCAGAGTCCTGGCGCCAATGTGTTTTACAGTGGCAGTACCAGTTGGACAAGGTCTCCGGCAAGGGGACCCCTGAGCCCTATCCTTTTTAACATCACCCTTGACCCCCTCTTGGCCTCCTTACAGGACAAGCTAACAGGGATTCTGGTCCCAGGTAAAGCCCCCACACGCACCATGGCATTTGCAGATGACACTGCCATTGCATTTGGCTGCCCTGGGGATGTTGCCCTCGCTGCTGTGACCATTGAGAGGTACACCAAGGCGTCCAACGCCATGGTCAACACCTCCAAGACAACAGTTGTACAGGTCGGCTCCCCCACCTTCCCCCACCATTTGGTATTGAACCTGAGCGCGGTACCTTCCGTCACCTGGGCGTTCTCACCAACCAATAATGAGTTGCGCTAAAAGACAATGAGGACTTGCTCCTTGCAGCAGTTAACTCCAGGATTGCCAGCTGGAACTGGCGGCACATCACCCCCCAGGGTCGATCTATGATGGCCAATGTGTTCCTTCTCTCCAAAGTCTGGTTCCTAGCGCACGTCTGCCCATTCACAGATGCCTTTTATACGCGGCTCAATGTACTCCTCCGCTGTTGGATCTGGGGCTCAAACCATCCACCAATGGCCCTCTCAACCATTGCCCGACCCTGCAATGAAGGGGGCCTAGGGCTTCTGGACACGCGATCCCACGCCATTACAATCTTCCTGAAGTTCCTATGGCCGATTGTCTGCTGGTACGCGACCCCCATGCCCCAATGGGCGCCCGCCCTCCGCCAGTCAGTGTCAGCAGCTCTGGGTCTTCCTAGAGCATCTCTGACCTCATTAGGGAGTGGCTCACAAACCACCCAGGCCATCGCCTAAAACCATCCTCATCCCCCTACTGGAACCAGGCTCTCCTTGCCCTGAAACGAGTAGGCGCGCGGATCCACCATGCCTTCCCATACAGAAGGGAAGGCCCTGGCCTCAGCCCCCGTCGCCATGCAATTGTGCACAATGGACAAGTTGTCACAACTCGCCTCAACCCCCAAGATCGTCCTCCCATCCGCCCAAGACTCCTTGAGCTCCTCCCTCCCTCCGTGAGATTTGACCTTAAGGAATTGTGGAAGGACGTCCAACACCCCATCCTGTCAGCAAAGGTGTCCAACACCTTATGGAGGGTGCTCCACTGTTCATACAGGACAGGGGACCGGACTGGCCCTACCTTCCAGCACCAAAGCTGCCCCCGCTGTGTGGAGCTTATTGACTCTCACCTACATCGTTTTTTCACCTGTCCAGCTGTCGCCGCATTTTGGCCAAAGGCCCGCGCGCTCCTCCATGCTCAGCCCTGGTCTGGACACCCTGTGCAAGACCTCATGTTTGAGCAGACATTACCTGGTTGCCACCGACCCCTCCATGTCCTCGCCTATTCCACAGCCATCTGGACCATCCATAACTCCTTCCTTCGTGCTGCCTTTGACCAGCAGGTGTGGACCCTTCCACACATGATCACCCACTTTCAGGTACACTTTGAGATGGCCCTGAAGGTCTGCACTATGTCGCCAACCCTCCCCCGCTCAGTTGTACTGCAGCACGGCTCTGGCGCGCAAACCCCCTCCCTTTCTCGATGCCTCCTCCCTCCCCTTCCCTCACCTCAGGCTCTTAGGAGCCCAGGCGTAATTCAATAAACATCGATGAATCCCCCCTTGGGTTGGGACCATCTAGTAATAAAAAAAATTATAGAAGTTTTTCATAGACGTTGAAATAATTATCAAAGGTGCTAAAGATGCGCAAGGAAGGCGCAGAAAAATCAGTCAAATCATCCAACTAAACTAGTATGAAAGTTAGTTTAAGGTCACAGAATAGTTATGTAGCTCTCTGGAAGGTGGTGGTGTTGCATAACCTCAACGGCATCTGGGTGAGCACAAATAATCTCTCATTAGATATGAGAGCACATTTAGCCATGTTCTCAGCACTAAGTCAATTTTTCAAAGTTGCTTGCTAAATACATAGCAGTTAATAAATAACATCCAAATATGTGCGTAGCAAATCATCTATCCTAGGTAAAGGAAAAATTCTTTTGCATAATAAAATTCAGATGACAATATCCATAACTAAAGGATGACTGCATTCTTCTTTTTTAATTAATAACAGCGGAGTAGACCACACACTAAGGTAGAGATACAGCAACCATAATCCAAGTAATTGGCTTAGTCCAAGGGTGACCAGCGTTTCTTCCATTTTTGACTTTCTGTAAGGATGAGAGCAGAAAGGAGGTGCATTCCCTTGTCAACCTGGCTTTAGACCCCTTTTATGTGTCCATAGTCGAAGACTCAAAGGTATTGTATCAGAGTATTACTCAATTAATGTTTCAGTAGTAACTTTTTGTAAAATAGATAAATAAGGTCTCAGATGAAATAAGACATCAATAATGATGGAAAATAATCAATTATAAATCCACACAGTGTCCAAACGCCCTTAAATTTTATTAATTGCTTACAGGTAATACTTGACCATACTCAATTGACTTTTATTTTTAAACTAAAGGTAAAATTCATTCTCCCGCTAGATCATTCAAAGCTCCTTGAAATGTGGGATCTAAAAGCCCACGAATGGAAGAAGGTTTGAAAACTTAGAGAAAAGAAAGCCCAATATTCTACAATTTTATCAGACGGAGGAATGTTTTAATCCTTTCTAAAAAGCACTTGTGATTAGAGATGAATCACATATTAATTGGAGAATATGAGGGCATCCCTTGATCTTCCTCAAATTATGTTTTTTAAGTTTATCCTTAAGATTATATTTATAATACTTCAGTCTAACAAAAGAATTGGGGAATTCTAGGTAACCTGTTCTCCTCTTGAATTATCCTATTTCAGGAGCTGGCTCCTGGAGGGTAATATGTACTCAAGAACTATGGATTAGTAGTAAGTGTCTTTATAGTGTTGGGAATGAGGATTTCACAATAGTTTGTTCAAGTCCAAACGCTGCATATTTTGCAACCTGAACAATGAAATTTCACTACCATGGAAGCTACTAAAATTGTAGCAAGTGAAAAACTTAAGGTGATAAACTAAAATCTTTGATCCCTCCTGAATTAGCTGGAATATATGGTAAAGATTTTAGAATTTTGAGATACTCTAAATCTAGCACGTTGATCAGGAAAAATCATGCGGCCAGAATTTCTCACATTTTGCTGCTTCATTACGGAAATTTTCATACCCTAATAAATCTCAGATACTTATCAACGCTCAAAATATTCCCCAAAAATTATAACTAAGGATATACTCAGTCTTAGTATTGACTTTTTACTAGTTTTACTAGTGATTGCCTAGCGTTGACAGAGACCTTTCCTCCTCAATTAGTAGAGATTTGCCTTGGTGACAACCTTAATTCTGCAAAAAGATTGCCTTGGAGACCCAAAAACTAGTAGGAGATTCCGCTGAAGCTATTAGAACCAAGAATTATGTAATTTTAAAAGGGCGCAGCCTTTATATTTGGATAAAAAGCTCAATTTTGGTGCTCTCTGCCAGGTCCTTTCTAATGTTACCTGGTGCTGATATACATCCACATAAACAAGACCAGAAATCATTACCACAACTTTTCTTTCTCGTTGCAATCACTTTTGCAACCTATTCAATTCAAGTCTGAATCTAGTTTGATAATCTCACAGAGAAGATTAGTCTGCGCCCATGTCAGGGAGCAGTTGGGCAAGTAAGGTAAGAGGAGTAGGTGGAAGGCCCGCGGCCTCCAACATTTGAAAACGCCCTGGAGAAACTGGCGGAATAGACAAAAATTTTAAAAAAGCTGGCGGTCACTATTTTCCCGGAAATACTCACATGGCAAGCATAATGCAACCAGTACATCTACACGCCACACTCCCAGCCACTTTCATCAGTGGAATTTGGAGTCCGCGTGTTTCTGGACATTCAACAAATGGCCTTATGGGAAAAATTTTGTGAAGATGTGCACACAATTTTCCCAACCGCGGTGTACATCGCACCTCACTCCATGTCATGCAGTTGGCTGGACCTAGGTTTCAAAAACAAAGAGGCAGCAGACAAGGCTGCTGTGGTGCGCGTAGTGGTCGACCTCCCCAAAGGGCAACAGGTCATTGAAACCAAGTGCATCATATGGATGAAATCAATCCAAATTTTCCTCACGTTTGACTTTTTGCCTACTATGGTAAAACGTGACATTTTGGAACAACACCTGAAAGATGGTTTCACCATATATGGCGAAATAAAATCCTTTGAAATGCAACGCTTCATGCTAATGCCACACCTGTGCACCGGCAAAGCCATTGCAGTCCTGACCCCAACTGAGGAGATCGTGAAGGACCTAACCCAGATCCCACACTCCACTTTTAATGATATTGCAGGGCATACCACCCACCCATTCTGGGTGACCGTGGACAGCACGCCCCCCATCTGCACTCACTGTGACATGTTTGGCCATAAGGTGCACATGTGCCCCACCAAGGAGGGTATCACATTCCAAGAGCACCCCTTAGCGGCCATGGCCAGTGGAGAGGCACACTATGAACCAACCGCAAGCACCAAAGAGGCTTTCCCGTGGGGAGCACAAGGCTGCTACCTACTGGTAAAGCCTATCTCCTCGCAAGAGCGGAAGAAGGCCAAGCAGGCCTGCAGGGCCACAGCCAAGGAAGTGGCCAAAGCCACCACCGCTATCCCACACTCCCAACGCCAGGAGGACATTGAAACCTTCGCGGCGAAAGCAACTCAGGAATCCATCAACCAATCAGATTGGGAAGCCATGCCATATGGGATACTCAATCCGAGGATCCAATGGGGGACTCAATATCACCCAATCATTGCACCCAAACTCCTGTCAAAACTGACTTAAGACCCATACCAACTGAAAAATTTTTTGACCTGCTCAACGGTGCACCAAACTCATCCACACCACAAAAAATTTGTCCGACATTGAGGAAACAAAAAGTGAAGGCTAAAGCCAATGAAACTCTTTCCGCAAAAATTAATAAAAATCGCAATAGCGTTGCTGCTAACACCCACGCTGCTGTGAAGGCCCGTGGGGATCTAGAGGAGGCTGGTGGGCCCAGGTGCCCACCCCCTCGCACCTAAGGTGTGATGGGGAAAATCTTCACTTTGGGGATGTTGAATATTGCTGGACTCAAGGCCTCCCCATCCCGGTCTAGAAAACTGAGTTTTTTACAACAAAATTTACCCGTGGTTATCCTGGCCATCCAGAAGTCCCACTGTCCATGAGGTTCTGAGGAAGCTTGGAAAAAAATGCTCCTCCCATCCCTATCCTTTTGGTCAGAACACTGTGGGGTGCTATTTTGGAAAAATAACTTTTTCAAATTTTTATCATCAAAAACCTTCCTCAATGGCCAAGTCCTCATTGTCACCTTCTTGTGGGCTGACGTGGTACACGCTATTGTCAACATTTATGCCCCAAACGGTGCACGAGAGTGTTGGGAATTTTTCTTGTTGGTCAAATCCCACCCGCTACCCCCAGACCCTTTTGTAGTCGGAGATATGAAATGCTGGCTTAACACTCCAATGGACCAGTTGCCTTCCTCCTCCCACGCCCCCCAGGGCCACATTGAACCTCGCGTTCTAAAGGCCACTCTTGGGTTAATGGATGCACGGCCGTGGTAAGCCCCGCTGCTTGAGAACATGATGTGCCCCCACGTCCACAATGGCCAATTAAGGTCCATGTCCCGTATTGACCTTATCCTTATGCTGGAAAAATTCCATCCCCACATATCCCACTTTAAAACAACAAAAATGGAATTATCCGACCATTGACTGGTCTCAATAACTTACCACCTACCTTTCACAGCTGCTAAGGCCCCACATTGGTGCAAAATCCGCCCCTCCAAGCTCACGTCGCCAAGATTTTCCACATGGGTGGAATCAGCAACTTTGGCAAAAGAGTTTGTTGTACCATTTTGCGTGGACCCCATTTCCACATGGGCAACTTTCAAAGATGATACCATCTGCCACTCTCACCACCTCTCCTCCAGATGCTCAAGAGCCACATCAGCGGTCATATTGCGTTCTCTGGCAGAGTTGGAACACCTGGATTCCAATATCCCAGCTGCGGGATACAGCTCTGCATGGGGAAGTGGGCGGAGGCAGCTGCCCACCTCAACGCACTCAAAAGGCAACACAAACATTGGGTTTGTGTTCAGTACAGGGCCAAACGCATCACAAAAGGTGACAAGTGCACCGCACATTTCTTTAAAAAAAATTTCACACCACGCCAGAGTGTGGCCTGCACACAGGTGCAAAGATCGGATGATTCCATTGCAGATACTCCAGCTGAAGTGGCAATCAAAACACAAAAGTATTACTCCAAGTTGTACCAATCTGATCCAATTCAGGTGGCTGAAGTGGCAGAATTTCTCAACTGAGCCCACATCTGCACCATTTTCCAATACCCAAAAATAATAAATTTGATTACTCCGAATAAATTATGGACAGCCATTCGTGGTGCACCAAACCAAAAATTCCCAGGCCCAAATACATTCCATATGAATTCTACAAAAAGTATTTTAAATATATATCCCCATTGCTGCTCGCCTCACTCAACCAAAGCCTGTTGGAAACGCGCCTCCTACCAGGAGGACAAGAGGCCTTCACTGTCACACTCTTCAAGAAAGGGGACAAGCTAGACTTAGCCAACTGGCGCCCCATTTCTTTAACTAACACAAACACTAAAATTTTAACAAAAATCATGGCTAACCGTTTAGGGACTGTAGCATCTGCCACCATATCCTCAGAACAATTTGGTTTCATACTGAGAAGGTCAATTTGGGATAACGTGCACTCTGTGGCTAATGTGTGTCAGTCCACAGCCTCTGGGGCACTTGTATTCTTGGACCAACAGAAGGCCTATGTTAGAGTAAACTGGGAATACCTCAGGGCCTGCCCTCATCAATTCCGCTTACCCCTCACTTCATCAACAGGGTGATGCTGCTCACAGAATCTGCAACTATGGCAGTACGTGGCCTGGGCTTCCTAACAGAAGTAGTCCGCCCTCAAAGGGGCTTGCGACAAGTAGACCCCTTAGCCCACTCTTACACAACTTCAGCCTTGACCCACTACTTCAAAATGCAAATGGCCAACTCACTGGGGTCCATGTGCCAGGCCAAACCTCAGTCAATATGATGGCGTTTGCAGACAACTGTGTGGTTGGGGTGTCTAATAATAAAGATGAACGCGCACTTGAAGCCCTCATCCAGGAGTATTACCAGGTAAGTAACGCTGCACTGAATGCCTCTAAAACTAAAATCATCCTCCTTGGTCGGTATCATAACTGCTGGGCCCCAGCAACCACTGCTCAGCCCGGCCCATCTGCTTGCACACGCGCTCGCCCTCCCAGCTCACCCCACACCGCCCCACTTGTGCTCCCCTTTGTGCCACGCCCTACCATAGGGCCGGTCCGCCATCTGGGCATGTGGGTGGAGGCAGGCGGATATGCATCAGCAGTAATGGAGAGTCATATTCTAGACAACGTGACGAAGCGCATCGCCTCCCTCAGAGCCCACCCTAATTCCCTTACTGGCAGGGTCGTTTTGGCCAACTCTATGCTCCTCTCAAAAGTCTGGTTTGGAGCCCACGCCATCCCCTTCTCCCCATGCTTCTTCAAATCCTTGCATGCCCTGCTGCAAGGATGGCTATGGTCAGGTCGCCCTCCACCAGTACGGCTAGAGGTCATATTTGGCCCTCATCAGCATGGTGGCATGGGCCTGCTTGACTTCAGAGCCCATGCGGCCAAGACCTTGGGTACCTGGATTGCAGCCATCACCACCCTACGCTCCCCTCCCAACACTGGTCCCGCGCGGCCCGCTCCAACTTCTCCCGCGCCTTGGGCCTCAACAATCCATCAAGCCCCCACTCCCTGATGAACTACCTGGCTTTACACCCATCGGCCACTGGTCCTCACGGTACTAAAACCCACTACAAACGAATCCTCCTCTCCATGCGGAGCGCTGAGTGGAGAATTCATATTAGTAGACATACAACCCGAAGAGGCCGCCCCTCACCTCAGTTCACACTAGAGGTACAGGGGCTACCCATCCATGATGGCATGATCCCCACACGGCCCCATGTCCTATCCAGGGTGGACTACCTGGACATGATGGACATCCCTTACTCCATTGAGACCCAAAAAAACTATCTGGAAATACGCACACCATCCTCTGTTGCAGCCTCAAATCCATTCCCATGTGTGACGCTGCCTGAGGCGGGTGTACCGTACAGCTGAGCGCTCCAACGCTTTACACTCATCCTGCGTCGTGTGTGGCCAGTATGGAACGCTGTTACACCGCCTGGAGAAGTGTCCTACCTTTAAAGTGATATGGCGCGAAGTCCAAAGTCTGCTTGACCAGGATTAAACACATCCCTTCAGCCTGTCAAGAGATATGTTTGCCCTATCAATGGCCTCCCCCTTCCACCCTCCCTCCATGCTCTGGTGGTTGCAATCGCCATGTGGACTATCCACACGATTGTCTTGGATGCCATCGGAGGCTCCACTCCCACCCTCCCAGAAGCTGTCCACGGATTCTGGTCTCATTTGGTGGACCACTTTCAGGCGTGGATGCATGGATACCTCCCACCACGTCGCCAACAGCTGGTCTCCTCATGGTTCCCAGCTTGGTTCATCAATTCAGACCCTTTCCTACACACGTGTTCAATTGTGGCTACGGCCCATTCACACGTTCCCTCCCCCTCCCCATAAGTGGCGTTCCCGCTGGCAACAAGAGATAGCATCGCTTCTCTGGGGTGCCTTCCATGTTACTAAGATTTTTCTCTTTTGGGTTGACATTTGGAAGTGTCCGTCCCCTGGTCAGCTTTCCTCGCAATAAATTTTAAACAAGACCAGAAATCACAGCTCTATCGAGATGGAGGAGAATATGATTTTGACTAATAAACCAACTTCTTGTGAAAGCAATGAGTATTAAATTCAAGCGCTTGAACAATGACTGCTAAAGGCGGCTTGAGGAGCATGGATGAATATTCAAGGGTACTATCTTAACAAGTATTTAACCCTGATTTTGTTGTATAACAAATGCTTTTCCCTATCAACCAAAGTAGCAAGCCAGTCTGCCAAGATAGAAAATCTCTACTGACTATTAGACACTAAAGCCTCACTTGAGCATGTTAACACCTGTTATACTACCCTCCAGAATTATATGGATGTTTTTTTGCCATCAGGTCAATACAGCTATTTCCCAAACTGACTTAGAAACTCCTATGGCAACTGAGTCTGACCAGTTTCTTTTACCAGCTATCCATTCTATCTGACCCAGTAGGATATTTTGAACCCATTTTAAAGGAGAAGTATGGAGGAGTGGTAGCATAGCGGGGGGGTCTGCTCCACTATGGGTCAGGTTTTGATTGAAACAAGTTTAAAACCAGCACAGGCTAAAAAATTCAGCGTGGTATATTTATCCCAAGGTTAACCCGCCTCGTTTACTTTTAAAGGAGAAGTATGAGCCTGTGACTGAACTCATCCAGTTCTATCTTCATGTGTATGAAAATGAGATGGAACACACTACAGATTTCCAGCTGTTCCAGCACATACAAACCTGTCTTGATAGTAAGGCTTATGAAATTATGATTTCATACTTCAAACAATCTACTACTTAGCAGAGTTCAAGGATGCCCTTATCAAAAGAATTTGAAAGTACTATAATTATGTCAAATTATAAATAGGCGATTATGCAGATCAACCCTAAATTTGAAAGATCATACATATTGAGTCTGCTGAGAGGGTTTATCATAGAGCTAAGTTAGCCGCGTTTTGCAATTGAGTCAACTTGGACAATTCCATTGCTGCTAACTTCTCCTCATTTCAAAACAGTAAGACCCTAGTACTACGCTTCCAGAATGCAAAAACTCTACAAATTAATTCTTGATATTATAGAACCTATCTTGGAGCTTTCTGAGGCGGAGGTGCATCAACTACCCAACAAGGAGAAATGGCCTCTTATTCATGCAGTGGGACAAATCTCAAAAATTTATATTTAAGCATGACTATTACTCTTATTTTGGGTTATTTGTCATATTGAGGATTCCTGCTGGAAGAAAAAGGCCGATGAGGTGTTTTAGCAGAGTCATCATAGGGCGCTAGGCACACTCTGCTGACAACTCTGCGCCTCATACTACATCCACCACTGCTAACCGCTCTAAATCTTGTGTCCTATCCCCACCTGACGAAGTGGATGTCCCAGACTCATTAGTTTTAAATAAAGGTCTACACTTCTCTTAATATGCTCCTCCTGGACCATTTCTACTAAGGAATTTTAATTACTCAATTCCTCATTTTTGGATCTAAAGTTACCTGTGTTGAAGTATTTGTCCATAAAGTGAAACTTATGACCATAGTTAATACTAATTGATGGTTGGTGTCAAAACTCCTTGACAAGTGAAGAAGATTATATGTGTTCTGAATCAAAATTATACCATGGAATATGGAACTGCGGGGCCTCAGTATACATGATCTCTGGGTGCTTAATCCGCCCTGCCGCTCCAGTTTGGATTGCTGGTTGTATTGGCCCTGGAGGTTGTACTAGAGAATGAAATTTAAGACCTCTTTATAGTCACACAAGTTATTTATTAAATTTGACACAACAAATTATTCATAAGCTTTTGTATTTTTCCATTCTATGATACCGCAATACTCTAGTTGTTAAAGAAGCTTAAAGAAAAAGCAAGAATGAAACTTAGGAGATGTTTACTGGAACATTTGAACTTCCTTGAACAGTTAATCATTAAGTAGTTGGGCCAAAAACCAAACTGCCTACCTCCATTTTTGATGCTCAAGAAGAGATGTTCATTTACTACAACAACTGTAGTATACCCAAAACTCCCAAATACTGGTTGCCATGGTTTTCAAGTTACCATTACGCCATACCATTTGTTGGAAATTCGTGGAGATGTTAATATGGACATCTGTGAGCCTCTTACCTTCCTCATGGTTCTTGATCTTGCTTAGTTGGCACTCTTATCCATTTTAATGCCTACTTTACTAATAGCACTGTATCAATTCCCTAAAAAACCTGTTGCATATGTTCAGACTCTACCCGTCTATCAGATTAACTCTGCTTGCAGGTGCAGAGATCTACATGATTTAGAGATTGATGAGGACACTAAAATCCTCCATGTCAAAGTAAGAATAGGTGACACTTTAAACTCTGAGAAGCAGCGTCAAGCGGATGCTTTAAATAAATATTCCTTTGATATATTATCAAAAGATTTGATGACTTTGGGATAATGAAAGGTGTACAGCATGGAGTGCTTATAGGTGACTCTCCTCCAAACCAGGCTCGACCCTACTGGAAATCCAAGGTTGAAGAAGCCCAGGTAATAAAAATGCTGTGGAAACTCTTATACGCTGGTTATCTAAGCATTTACAAAGTCCATGGGCCTCGCCATTGCTGCTTATACAGAAAAAGGATGGGGGGCTTTGGGTGGTAATGTATTAACACCAGTCGAATGCCCTTACTCAAAAGGATAGTTATCCACTACCACATTTTGATCACTTCAACTCCTATCTGGTTCCTAATTCTTTCTGCAATGGATCTTGCTAGTGGCTACTGGCATTGTTAAAATCTGAGGATCCCTCATTTGATAATTAAGATCATGCATACTTAGTTGAAAGAAGTTTGGCCAACTGATTCTTAATTTTGCTAGTGGTTTACGGTATTTTGACTGTTTGGAAACTCACTAGGCGTATTTAAATAGCCCTGACTCTTCTGGTCGATATTGGACTTAATTTACCCTTTGTAACTTGGAACTTCTTCTGAGGCAGGCAAAGTTACAAGCCGTGGATTCCAAGAAACCAGCTTGTTAACATTCTTCAAAAGAGACTTCAGATAAAACCCGGTAAGAAGATTATTTAAATAAACCTTTAATAAAAATACATTATTTGATGATTATTCATTAGGCTAGGCGCCAGTATTTATACCTCTGGGGCATCTCCTGGCCACATTTTGAGCATGCAATTTCCACAAAGTATTTTCCACCTCAGTTTGACCCTGTACTGATATAACTATGTTCTATTGCTAGGTTTATTGGTGGAAAAATACTCTTATAACTGGGAGGTTTTTGGGGACAAAAATTGCAACAACAAGCGTGCAAAATTATCCTAGGATTATCTTGGTATGAGTTTCAACATACTGCTGACAAAATATGAATTCTATGAAATTTTGGCATCGATTTAAGTAAATGACGCACCCTTAATTGGGAAGTTGGCAGGCCTCTCTTGATAGCACTAGGTAGTCCCATTTGAGATGGTCCATGTGCAAGTGCTATTATGCCAATTGTGAGGATTAACATACAAATTTCGCCATAGGGTGGGAAATTGGTTCTTTATAGGACCAGCCCAATTTGTGTTTTCATCATACAGCTGATGGAAATGACTACCTAATTGGGATGTCAACTGGCCCTCTCAATAGCAAAAGGTACTCTTTTTTGGGAGGTGCATGTGCAAGTGCTATCATGCCAATTATGAGGATTGGCATACAAAAATTTTCCTAGGGCGGAAAAATGATTACGTTTTTTATGTCTATTTGTCTATGGGATTTGTAGACTTTATCTTTGGGTCAATCCCAAAAGATTTCTTATGCTGAATATTTGAACTCATACTAATTTGTTATTATTATTTGCCAAGTTTTGTTGCAGTAATAATTGGCCTGAATGTGCAAGTGTATTCAGCCCAAACTTCTGATATAATCGGATTGAATTGATGTTGAGATTATTGGCCCAAGCGATGTAAATGCAATAGACTTTAAATTGAAAATTAGAGTATTAGCTTGAGTATTGGGAGGATAATCAGCCCGATCCACTGGTTTACAAAAAGTTTATTTTCAGGTCAACCATCAAAATTTGACACACATTTATAAAAGAGTCAATTTTACCAGAAACCGTAATTGGTTTTAGTTATATTCATCTTCAGAAAACTATTTCTATGTGCCATCATTAGAGACTATTTTGTCGTATAAAAAGTAAGGATCAAGTATTTTTAGAAGAGATGCTGAACTTAGATGGGAATTTCTGCAGACTAAGCATAATAAGACTAAAGGTCATAAACTTTGGGATCTAAGAGTGGATCAAATTATACAAATATGGGAAGGAGTCCTACAGTCAACCTCAAGAGTGTTTTGTGGAGAAGTACAGGTCTAGAGTTGGACCATAATGGGTTATCTAATCAATTATGGATAATAATTTCATAATATCATTAATCAACTATCAACTATCAGACAACACAAATCGTGCACATATTGAACCTGTGCAGTTAACTTTTGTGGAACTATTAGTCTTTAAAATCATTGAAAAGTTCCTAAATTTTAACATTTGACGCTCACTACAAGGGTAGTTGAGTAGGATACACCAGTATAAGATGTCATACAAAGACGAGTTAAGATAACTCTGGATGAGGTTGGCAATTTTCAACAAGGACGCCTTGAATTCTTCCAATGACAGAGAATTCGCTGCCTTGGAGGAGAAAATTACCAAGGTTGAGGAAGGAGTTGTAGATGTCTCCATTTTGGCAACGAGTTGTAAGGGAAAGTAACGTCATTAAATAAAAAGGAAGTAGATCTAGTTCAAGAAGTTTTGATTTTTGAAAACTGAATGCACAGTAATCACACCCAATTGCATTCATTCAGCACATACATAGAGCATTTAATGAAGCAAGTAAAAGAGACGAAGACTCATAGTTTTAAATGTACCCCTATGCGGTGACAAATGCCAAAGAAAGGACCCCAAGAATTCCAGTTGGAAAGTCGACTATTCCAATAAATATGTTAACTACATTTGCAGAAATTTCAGAGATGACTCCCAAAATCGCTCCTCTTGTCTGTTGAGTAGATGAACCAAGAGTTGTGGCTAGAGAAATTTCTGAGGAGTTTACAGCTATGCTGAGTTTACCCAAATTCATTTGGATAACGCCCCTGTGTTCTTTCATTTTGTTCAACATGACAATGTTTAGGTAAGGCAATTGTCAAAAAGCTTTGGCAGTAAAGAATGGTTTGGACATTAATTGTCAGAATTTGGTGTTTCCTATATAGAGGGGGACATCTGGGCATACTCAGAGGCCAAGGCTGCAATAATGAAATAATTTTGAAGTCCCACTATGTTGAAGTAAAACAGAATTCATGGAAATCAAATTCCAGATGGTTGAGTCCTAAATGAGTTTTGCTGATCAGTTCTATCAAGAATTGAAGAATTTGATCAGAGCAGAAATACTGAATGATTTGATGCATGGATCACGTTGCAGGCAACCCTTTGGCCCTATCACGATTTACATCAAATGATGTCTTATGTGTTCACAACTGACTTTACCACTCTTTTAAATGGGGGATCATTTGAAGATGTTAAGATCTACATTTGAGGCCCCTTATCAAAGCTCCAAGCTGAGTCCAGTCTACAATTCAAACCCTAAAAAGGGGACTGAGAGCATTAAGGAGTTAATAATTGTACTATGTCAAGAAACAAGCCTGAGGAGTCCAAGCAAACAGAAAAAAAGGAAAATGCTGTTTTCAGTGCAATGGAAAGGGTTTTTTACTGTTCAATGCAAGAAGCCAAAGGAGCAGATTAGCGTGGTCCAGGAAAACCAGGCCAAACCCACATAGGAGTTGGAAAAAGGGCCTGCGGCCTAGATGGAGAACAGTCCAGAGCTGCGATTAAACCCATTCCCCCAATATATTGGATGAAAAATTGACATTAGTGATCTTCTCATCAATGATGACTGTTGGATTTTTGGTCTGGGAAAAGGCACTGGTGCTCCTTTTACCTCAAATCCAACAATATAATTGAAGGGCTTTTCTAACCACTTATATGAAAATAACAAAAATAAATAGATACTAAAAAGCAATATTTAAATTTATTATGAGGCATGCCGACCAGGGGATGGACATCACCAACGCTTGAAGAGCAAAAAAACTGAACAAACTAACCTCTCAAGCTGAATGAAAACGACTGCTCAAAATGAGCAGGTGATACATAAAGAACGAGACAACAACCTACCAGGTGGGACAGCGCTGAGGCGCTCAACCTACCATAGTGGAAGGGGAGGGGGATTGGGGGGCTCATCCTCAGCCCCATGCTCCTCTTTGGTGAGAGCGCGGGACAAGGAGGAGAGTAAAGGGGGTGGGGTGATCAGTGACATGGGGAGCGAGGCTGCTAATGATTGTCTGGTTAAAGATCTTACTGGAGGACAGTAAGTAACTATTGTACCTGGAAATGCTGACCACCGCCTTAATGTGGAGGGATGGAAGCTGGGACAGCAAAGCCATGGAGATGCGGGTGACTCTTGGGTTGGCCTGTAAGGCAGATATCTCTTTCCAGAAGGCTTCCTTAGTGCGCCTGTGGGCAAACTTAATGGTATTTTTGTTTGGCAGGAATGTGGATGGCTTGATGATGGGAAGTGGGAGTTCTGTGGCGAGCACCACTACTGATGACTCGGCCATGTCATGGATGGTGTCTATGTCAGGGTGAGCAGCTGCCATGATTGCAAGCTGGTGGTCTGAGTGGAACTCTAAGGTGCCTGGCTGGGGGGCGTAAAACCATTGAGCAACCAGTTTGGGTTTCTATACTTGGATAAATTCGTCATATGTGGGCTTTGAGGCTTCAATTAGATTACCCATCTCATTGGTTTCAGCCATTGAGGACCAATGAGTTCATGTCAAATTCAAAACTGGGGTCAGCGAATTGGAGTGGAGTGGTGGGCGATTAAATAATAGCGTGGGAACCCAAGTTAGTCCAAGCCATTTCATGATTGGATGAGGAGCAAGTGGCACTGTCCTGAGGAAGGGGCTGGTTGGCTGCAGCGGGCACCAAAGCAGCAGCAGGCTTTGGGAGAGGGGGGTAGGATTGTACACCATGTCAGAAAGGCAGTGGGGTGTGGGGCAAATTGGGGGCCAGACAATGACAGCGCTGGGACTGAGGAAGTTGTAAGGGAGGGGCATTTGCGCTTTGAGTGATCTAACTCAGAGCAGGAAGGACAGATTGTCCTCCCACCCTCAACATGTGCCCAGAATGGGTGGTCGGGGCAGAGGGGATGATGGCGCAGGGGGAAGTGAAAACGCAATTTTTGAAAATTCTGGGCTAATTGTGGCAAATGCCCAAGGCTCAGCTAAGCGAGCGGTCCCATTGGAGACCAAAAACTGAAGGATGGGGTTAGAGCTGTACGTGGCCAAACCTTCCATCAACTCCTGATGAAGTACTGCAGAGGGGGAAATGGGTGGGCAACCCCATGAACTGGACTACCATAGTGGTGCCAATGGGGAGCTGGGTGCGTGTTGTTGGGATAGGGGTGCCCTTGAAAACCAGGGGCACAGTAGCCGCAGTGGTGGCATCTGCTTCACAGGTGAAGCCTAGGTCAAAATACCCTTTAAAGGGGTGCAAGTCTATAAATACAGCTGACAGTATCATCGCCTGGGCCATGTTGATAATTTTTTGTTCCTCATATGGGAACAATCTCCTGTACCTGACCTGAGGGCCAAAACGAAGCTGGGAGCGGGGGAGAATGAGTGGGCTGAGAGGCACAGCCTGGATATGTGTCAGGTGGATGTCGAGATCCTTGGGCAGATCAAACTGACCCAAGAACTTAGTGGGACTGGAAAAACCAGTCTAAGCGTTTTCCTGCCAGACAGAAAATGCTGGGTGGGGCTTTGCCACTGCTCTGCACTGGAGCAGCCGGTGGCAAATCTGACATTATCAGGGATCAAATGGGAGTGACTAGTGTAAGATTGATAGTTGTTTTACTTACTTTCTGAATAAAATTGCTAAAATTGACTATGAGCGGAAAATGTAAAATGTTTAGTTTTATAAAAGTTTATCAGGTGCCGCATGGTAATAAAAAGATTATATCCATAATATATCAATATTAGTATTTAAAGCGTCGTGGCTTGACGTTTAGATAGCTTGTTAATTACTTGTTTAGGCAATAAGAGATTATAGCCTATTGAAGCTCAGAAAACATGCTTTGCTTTGGATGATTAATGGATGGGGAATTAGTTTTGTTTAAAGCGTACCCATGGGGTAACAATTTGATAAATTACAACCAATCCCCATTTAATAAAATTTATTTCGCCTTAGGGACCCTACTAAGCCTATAAAAGGGGGTGGTCACCACATATGTGCTTATATGGACCTGGTCATGGCTGGGAAGTAAAATCCAATGGACGCCCCATGGTTCGCTTTGTGGTCAGAGTAATTTGAATTCTTGATATTGGGTTAGTTGCCCGTGAAGTATTTGAAGTTACGTTACCCCAATTTTCAGGGTTCCATCAATAATTGGCTAGGGTCTTTTGGCCAATAAAATTGTTATTTGTAATTATATCAATCTTATCATTGAGAACTTGTAAATGTCTGACATTTCCCCTTTTTTGGCCAATTTTGCCTTGATACATTTTTATCTTGAAACCTGAATGGCAAATGTCTGACAATGACGTGCAAGATTAACTTTATCAAGCGGTCAATTTGGATGTCAATGCAGTAACCAGATCCAGAGCAAAAGGGATCACCATGAAATAATCAAGGACGTTGCTCGCCCATATGCATGACAACTAGCGGAAAAACTTTGAGCCACAGAGAATATGGAAGAGTTGAACAAGGTCAAATTATACGAGGCAAACCTGTTTATCTCCCTCAGCCCATTTAAGGAATCGTTTCTTGATCTATTAGCGCAAATTATTCATACCCTCAATTTGGCAAAAAAGGCCACTATACAATCAGTAAACATGATTCTAAAATACTCTGAATGTAAGTATTGATATACTGGTTAATCAAGTATGGGTGCAGGCGATAAATTGACATTAAAGCGCCTATCAACATTGTCTCAACTAAGCTGGTGAGGAAGATGAGAATTTCTCCTGATTTGGAGCACAATAAAGAATATGGGACCGCCAGACCAGATACAACCATTTTCTGTGGAGTGCATAGTGCTTAACCACTCCAATTTGAATCTTTATTGGTATCCGCCCCAGCAATAGTTTTGTCCACCAAAATATGATATTCTATATGGTACTGTGTTTCTAAAAAAGTACAGAGTTAAATGCAACTTTGAAGATAATATATGTTGACCATGTAGGGCCAGACGAGACCACTAGTTTATCAGATGAGATGGGGAAACTACTTTGACCAGGAGGAATAGTTTTATTATTCTGATCTACAATGACGGTATCTTAACAATTTGTTACCAAATTGGGTTAGGCAAAAACAGGAGAAATGCCAATGGAAATCCTGGAAAATTGGTATTTCCATTGAGAATCAAGAATTTGAGGACCATGCCACCAGGATTACAGATCATAGTTGACACGGGATTGACATTGGAGATACCCAAGACATTGTTTGAAGAAGTCAGAAGCCCCTGGAAGAAGTCCAGAGTAGAGCTATTGGTGGCTCAAAGAATAGTTATGCTGGGCCATGGAGAAATTCGAGTTATTCTGGAGAATTTTGAGTGAAAAACTGATGAAGATCAATAAGAATAAGATCATCATGTTTGTTCATCTGATCCCAATGGAAAAATTGAGGAAGTTCCATGATTTTGGGACCCTCGTTGAGATGGGATTATGGCAGGGGTGACTGAGAGCATCAACCTATTGGCCAATCAAGAGTAGTTTGCTGATCTGTCAGAAGGCCAGCAAGAGGAGGTGCTAAACTATTCAAAAAGTATTAGGAAGTGTTCGCTCAGGACATTCATGATTTAAGATGTTCAAGGTACGTCATCCACAAAGTCAACACCAGGGAAAATTTGGAAATAAAGATGAGACTTATTCAAAAGTCAAAGGCTTCTGAGGTGGTAGTGGATAAGAGATCAGCAAACTAGTGAAACACAAACTTCTAGTTCCGTTGTTGAGTCCCAAGGAGAGCTCTATCCTAATCTTGAAAAAGAGGGACAGCTCTAATCAGATGGTAATTGATTATTGGAAGCTGAATAATTTTACCAAAGAAGGATCCAAATTAGCTACCACGCATCAACGCTGCTTTAGATGAATTGGGAGAAGTATGTAACAGTCAAGAAGCTGTCTGACCGCCACATTGCCCTAATCTTCCCTAGTGCAATGATCGAAGCCAAGGGTGAAGGGCATGATTGTTACAAATTTTGTAAAGGCAATCTGACAAATCAAATGCTTCAAAATTGAAGTTAAATATATATTGCGAGGTTGAAAAGAAAGGAAATACTCATAAATGGTGCTCTGGCCAACCAGATGCTTCCAAACACAATATTATCACATATGGTGGCAAGGGAGTAGATCCTCAAAAATAAAGCTCTGTCCAACCAGATGCAGCTGAGCCCTATGTCCCCAAATCTGTTGACAAGTATGGAAATCCTTGTAAATGGTGCTCTGGCCAACCATATGCTGCCAACCACAATATAACTAAAAAGGGCAACAGGGATGAAAATCATTGTAAATGGCGCTCTGGCCAGCCAAATACCGCCACTTCAGTTGAGGCTGGACAATCCTCTCAGAAATGGCTATTGTGCGAATCAGAGGCTGTCAGAACCCTTTAACTAATTTAATATTTAGAGATACAGATGTCAGAAAATGTTCAGGCTTCAAGGATAATTCGAAGCAAAATGTAAGTGCAGAAAATTTCTGCAACCATGAAGGTACCCAATACTAGTTCTGTAATGGGTCTCAACAAGGAAATCGAGGGTCTAGATCTTTGGATTATGCCTGTCATTAAGAAGTTACCCGCAGACTCTGTGGAGAGCAAGACCCGCTCTTCTCCCCAAGCTTAGTATAAATTTGAACTGAAGAGTTTTGTAAAGCAGTTTCACCTTCTAAAATTTAAAAGTAAAACTTATTAAATTCCAAAATTAACTTTTAGATCATAAAATCATCTTTATTAAGTCCATATTGGAAACTGAAAATGGACCACAGATCAAACTTTGATAAAGCTATTGAGTCTTTATATGCGCTTTCTGGAGGACAGACCCTCTTACTTGGCGCCAGATTAGTTATGACTGTGGCCCAAATTTTCAGTCAAGTGCTTTCCACATAGTTGGATTAGGGATATTTCCACGGCAGGATTATCCTGCTTGTGGGCACTTAACTGGGCCCTCTTGCCTAATTTCTTTGTGGCAGTGTCCAGTGACCCCGTCTGTCAAATTAGAAGAAACTCATTTAACATGGTGTCTTTATTGTTAGATATGATGGATAAGCCTTCAAAAAGAGCCTTGCCTGCATGGTACAAACACACAACCACAATTCTGATGGTCATCTTTTCTCTCCTGTTCCTCTTAGGAGAAGTCGCCCATTTCCTCCCCTCCTGCGAGCATGTCCAAATCTACTCTTGTTCTGAGGAGCCCTCATCAGAATTCTGACAGGCCCTCACTCCCAGGGAGCTGAGAACCCTACATGCAACCTTCTCTCATATAAGACTCCAGGCCTAGCTGACTGTTGCTTCAGGAGGAACTGCCCCAGTGTCACTCCAGATTGCTCAAATAGTGACCGCCCTGCACAGAAACCTAGCAGATTGGTTTACTGAGCTCTTGGAAACCCAGTCAGCGCTTCCTCCTACCATGGATGAATGTCTCCAGTTGGTTATGAGGGCAGCCACGCCTAATAACTCCCAAGACGTGGCTTGGTCAGCCCTCCTAAAACTCACACAAGGGAAGATGTCCGTCATGGAATATGCCCATGTCTACCGCCCATTGGCCAAGGTGGCCAGTCACCTCTACCCAGATTGCGCGGATGATCTGTCAGAATCTCCGCCATGACATCCTCACTGCCATGGCTGCTACTCGCCTAGGAGCCACCCTTGATGAGGAAATTCAGTTGTGACCCAGGTGAGGGGCAACTGGCATTAGCTCAGGAAAGATCCCATCCTGTGTCACAACATGGGAAGTTCTGCTTCCGCTGAGCGGAGTCTAGACATGTCTTCAGCACCTCGCAGGAGCTCTCTCAAGGATCACCCTGTAGCTCCGCCAATGAGGTGACTCCCTCTGAAAATCCCAGAGAGGGCAACCCCAGTCCTACCTAGAACTTCCGCCCTACCCTAACGCGTTGTGATACTATCAATAAAAGAAATACCTCGTCTTATCTCTATATTTCCTATTCGTTACAGCTTTGGGGAAAAAAGGGGAAGTGGGAGGATTAACTCTGGGCGCTGGTAGACACCGGAGCAGAGGAAAACTATCTAGACTTGTGATTAGCGCAAAGAATGATGCTAGAGATGGACTGGAAGGGAACCGTTACACTAGCAGACTTAAAAATTGGTGGAAAGTTGGAAATTCAAAACCCAAATGTTGTTGCGGCAGGGGCCTCACACATTACAAGAAACTTTTAGCCTATTAAAAATCTGCCACACCACATAATCCTGGGCATGCAGTGATGGCACAAGTACTCCCCTCAGTTCAAACTGGAGGAGTGCCCAGTCATGCTGCACTCTAAGGGCCAACCTCCAGTGGCATTAGATTTTTTCACCACTGGTGGAGGGAAGTCTGGGGTGAACGCAGTACTGGTACAGGAGCCAGGTGTATCCATTCCTGGAGTTTTTGAACATACTCCCAGCTGTTCCATAAGAACAAAGCTCTTTCAACCTCCCCAAATGGGCCTTTCCCTTTTACATTCAAGTTCAAAAAGGACGCGGAGCTTTCAAAGGGTTGCCCCATCTACTCCTTGAACCTGAAGGCGAAGGCTGCCCTAGAAGTGTATGTTAAGGAGATGCTAGAGCATGGGATGATTGTTCCTTCCATGTCTCCTGTGGTGTCGCCCATACTCCTGGTCCCAAAAGCAATTGGCGAGCTCCGCCTGTATGTGAATTACTGGAAGCTGAATGCAATAATTGAGTCTGACCCCTACCCCATTCCATGGATGGAGACAATCTTCCAGATGATCTCAAGTAGTCAGGTTTTTACTAAGATGGACTTAGTCGATGTTTAACCAAGTCACTGTGATCACAGAGCAACAACAGCATTTGGCCTTTGAGTGCCACTTGGGGGTGTTTGAATACAAGGTGATGCCCTTCATCCTCAAGAACGCCCCAGCAGTAATCCAGCGTACTTTTGACAACGCTTTGGGAAACCTAATTGGGAAATGTTGTGTAGCATACATGAATGATATACTCATGTTCTCAAAGACCAAAGAGGATCACAAAGGTGATGTGCTGAGCATGCTGAAGGCCCTCAAAAAGGCGAACTTCCGCTTGAAGCATCAAAATGTGAATTCTACAAGGATTCTGTCACCTTCTTTGGGAACGTATCCTTTAAAAAGGGAACAGCCATATGCCCTGACAAGTTAAAGCAGTGAGGGAGTGCCCAGCTATTAAAGATAGAACTGGCGTCAGAAGTTTTCTAGGCGTGGTGAATTTCTTGAAAGTTTGCAAAAGAACTCTCCAAAACGGCGGCACCCTTAACCCGTCTGACAGGGCAGGTGCTGTTCCATTGGGGAGAAGAGGAGGAGAAAGCTTTATAAGCCATCAAGGAGAGCCTCATGAAGGCACCAGTACTCACCCATCCTGATGCAAACCGCCCTTTCATAGTGGAAACTGACGCCTCAAACTTCGCGATTGGGGTGGTTCTGCTGCAGGAGGGGGAAGATGGGGTAGACCACCCTATAAGCTATTTTATCAGAAAAAATGCTGCCCACTGAGACGAACTACCCTGTGTATGAAAAGGAGCTCCTAGCGATTGTATTAGCTCTGGAGGAATGGCAGCATTACCTACTGTATGCCCGACACCTTTTTACTATCAGAATGGACCACCACGCCCTTGAATTATACAAGAGCCAAAAATTGCATGACTTAACGCCTGGAAAGAGGCATCTTGAGCTGGCGCTATATTATTTTAAAGTTGTGTTCAAGCCAAGAGTGAGAAACTTCATTCCAGATCTCCTAATCAGGGACCCAGGAAAGCCTTCCCAAAGGAGGAGCTGGATTTCTACAACACAGCAACTATGTTGCCCCAATTGTGTTCACTATCATCTAAAATGCCACCTATAAACTGACAGAAAAGCTTTGGGCCGCCCAGAGAAGCTCGGAATATGGTGCCACACTCTGGAAGGACCTGGAGGAGGGGATGAAGTATGAACATCATATGAATTTTTGTAAAAAGAAGGGCCTCATCCTCCACAAAAAGCGCCCATGGCTTCCCAGCCGCAAGCTTCAGGAGGAGGCGATAAGCACATTCCATGACCACCCCTTGGCGGGACACCCAGGGAATGAGAAAATGATTGAGCTCTTGGCCTTAAATTACTCATGGCTGGGGATGCTAAGCGCCATGAGGAAGTATATTTTAAAATGTGAAACATGCGACCAATCCAATAATGCCAGGCAGAAGCCTTTGGGGAAACTAAAACCACTCCAGATCACAGAAATGCCGTGGTCTTCACTAAGTGTGGATTTTATAACAGGGTTACCAAAATTGAAGGGGTATGGTGCTATCATGGTGATAGTGGACAGAAGAACCAATTACATAGAATTCTTTTTCAGGTACCTTCAAAATCACAGCAAAGGGCACGGCGGAGATCTTTATGAATGAGGTATTTTCTCGCTATGGCCTCCCAGAGGTTTTTGTGTCAGATAGAGGCCCACAATGTATTGCACGATCCTGGTGACACCTACTTGAAAATCTTCAGGTCAAACCGTGCAGATCATCGGCCTTTGACCCTCAGTCAGATGGCCAGATGGAATGAGTTAGCAAGTTCTTAAGCAGTATCTGTGATGTTACATGTCCACCTAACAGGAACGCTGGATGGACTTGGTGAAACTAGCCCAATTTGCTTATAATAATCTGTAACACTCATCAATGGGAATGTCACCCTTCATGGCAAACTACGGGTTCTACCCAAAGATGGTGGAAAACCACCTCAGAGGTATAAACCCATTAGAAAACAATCTGGCATTAGAGATGAGGGAAAAACTGAAAAACCTACATGCAAATTTAATAAAAGTGATAGAGGCACAGAAGAAGAAGGCCGACATTCACTGACCTGAGGCCCCAGTGCTAAAGGAAGGAGACCTGGTGCTGATTAATGAGAAAAAATATTTTAGTTCCCACTAGCTGCAAGAAGTTTGGACCGTATCCCTGGGCCCATTTAAGGTCATTTATCAAGTGAATGAAGTAGCTTACAAACTGGAGTTTCCCTAGAAATATTGCGCGCATCTGGTACTGCACATTTCACAACTGAAGAAGTTCAAAGGCCCTTTTACAGAGAAGCTGGAGCCTGTTCACTTGGTAAGCCCGGGAGAAGCTGAGTATGAGGTGAAGGAAATCCTTGACATGGAGATTATTATGAAAGAAGAATTTGTATCTGGCGAAGTGGGTGGGTTACCCAGTGGAAGAACCCAACTTGCAAACTGTCATTGGCCGCACCAACTTCCTACAGAAGGTGGAAGAGTTCTGAGATCAGATGAGGCCTCATCTGTGGGGGAGGTGATGTAATGGTTAAGGCTTTGCCTGACCACCACATTGCCCTAATCTTCCCTAATGCAATGATTGAGGCCAAGGGTAATGGGATTAATCATTACAAATTTTGTAAATGGCAATCTGATGAATCAGATTCCTTAAATTGAATTTAAATAAATATTACGAGGTTGAAAAGGAAGGAAATCCTCACAAATGGTGCTCTGGCCAACCAGATGCTTCCAAACACAATATTATCACATATGGTGGCAAGGGAGTAGATCCTTGAAAACGAAGCTCTGGCTAATCAGATGTGGCTGAGTCCAATGTCCCTGTTATGATCACATGACATCATAGTGGTGACCAACACCAAGGGTAAGGCTGGGCGTCAGGAGGCCCAGAAGGTGAGATTACAGGCCCTCCCTGACCTTAGGCATACACTAGACCAACGCTAGGTACAGGATAAATATGCCCAGGTTGGTACTAGTGAGGTGCTAAATGCCCAGCCCCTTACTTCAGCCAAGGAGTTAAAATGGACAGTCTATAGCTTAATGCAGATGGTTCCTTTTGGTTAGTTGAGGATCAGGTTTTGTAACCCATTTCATTTATGAAACAATGCGTTCAAGTCAGATCCAACTTCAATCAATCACTCGAGTGAAGTCAGTTTCAGCATATTTGACCAATTTGGATGGGAGTGTTGGCCTATTAGTGGGTCAGTGCTTGGGCCCACTGCAGCAAACCCCTTATTTCCTTGATGGTTTTAATTTTGTTTCCCATGACCAACACTCCTTGTGGTCAAATTCCCAAATGAAATTTCCCCATTTTATCATTTTTTTAAAATGCTATTCTGAATGATCCTGTGCGCAGACCCCTTTGAGGAGGTCTCATGCTAACTTAACCACAACATTTTATCTACAATTAGTCTTTCACCTAGTGCACCATTGGTTCGCCAAGGCTCCTTTCAATCTGAACGTTTCCCATTTCTCCCTTAGTGCACCGCGCCATTTTGTTTTGGGTTTTTACCTTGATAATAGCTCGCTTTTGATTGAGTTATTATTACTTCATCACCCTCTGCTGGGCAATAGTGACTTTTATTATAACGGCTGGTTCCCTGGCGTTGGGCCTGTGCACCAAGCACTACCACGCTTGGAATAGGTGAGTTATAGACACTATCCTTACAGTCCCCAAATGTGTTGACAAGGATGAAAATACTTGTAAATGGCGCTCTGGACGACCAGATGCCGCCAACCACAATATTACTAAAAAGGGCGATGAGGATGAAAATCCTCATAAATGGCGCTCTGGCCAACCAGATGTCGTCACTTCAGTTGCGGCTGTACAAGCCTCTCAGAAATGGATATTGGGCGAATAAGAGGCCTCCAAAACCCTTTTAACTAATTTAAAACTTGGAGAAATGGACATAAGAAAAGGGTTGGATTCAAGAATAATTTGAAGAAAAATAGTAAATGCGGAAAAGTTTCCACAACTGTGAAGATACCCAATCCTAGTTCTGGTTTGGGTCTCAACAAGAAAATTGAGGGTCTAGATCCTTGGATTATGCCTGTCATCAAGAATTTGCCCTTAGACTTTGTGGATAAAAAGACCTGCTCTTCCCATAAGATTAGTATAAATTTAACTGTTGAAGTTGTGTAAAGAAGTTTCGTCTTCTATAAGTTAAAGTTAGCTTAATAAATTCTGAAATTAATTTTAGATTAAAATCATCTTTATTAAGTCCATAATGGGAAAAGCACATGGACCATAGCTCAAACTTTGATAAAGCTATTGAGTCTTTATATGCGCTTTCTGGATGACAGACCCTCTTATTTGGCGCCAGCATAGTTCTGACTGTGGCCCAAATTTTCATAGTCAAGTGCTTTCCACATAATTGGATTAGGGATATTTCCATGGCAGGATTATCCTGCTTGTGGGAACTTATCTGGGACCTCTTGCCTAACTGTTTTGTTGCAGTGTTCAGGGACCCCGTCTGTCACAAAACGAAGTATTTATCCACAATGGATCTGGAATTGGGATATTGGAAAATCAATTTACCAACCAAAGACCAGGATTATGTGTGATATTAACCAAGCAGGTGCTGTATCAACTAACTAGATGCCCCAAGGTTTTTGTAATGCTCCTGCGATGTTCAAAGTGACATGGACGCCATATCAGATGACTTGAAGTTGTCATGCGTCCTGGTGTACTTGGACAATATAAATGTGTTCGTAGGACCTTTACTGGCAATTTACACCACTTGAAAGAAGTCTTTAATAAACTGTCCGCAGCTAACATAAAGATCAAGCTGACGTAGTGCCGCTTATTTAAGAAAGAGTTGGAAAATCTGGGATCTGTTATCAACTCCAGGGGACTGTAGCCGCAAGCCTGGAAGATTGAGGCCATAGAGAGGATGGCCATCATAAAAAATGTCTGAAATATCCAAGTGTCCCTTGGAATGGCCCAGATATTATCAAAGACCTATAAGAGATTTTGCGAGAACTTCCAAGCCCATGTTATAATTTATGAAGGGTTGAAGATAGGATTTGTATGGAACGAAGAGGCTCTGAGTTCTTTTAATGAATTACGCCAAAATCTGATAGATTATTTGTATTGAAAAATACAAATTTCAATCAATAATTTATATTACAGACTTATGCTTTGTTAATGGCAATCATCGCCGTCATGAGCCAAGTAGATGAGCTTGGGGATGAGCATCTGGTAGCTTATGTAAGCCAAATGCTATCAGCAGCTGAAAGGAATTACACTGTTACTGAGCGTGAATGCCTTGCGTTAAAATACGCCTGTAAACAGTTTCAGGTGTAAATTTACAGAATGCACTTTAAGTGGTGATGGACCACTCTTTGCTACATTGGGTGCATAATCTAAGAGAACTGGAAGGACATCTAGTCCGATGGGCATTGAAGTTATAGACAAACAATTATGAGATAGTTCACTAAGTGGAAGCTTCTCGCCAGAATGTGGATGGCTTATTAAGGTTACCACTGGTCCAAGTGGTATACCAGAAATTGGATGGTTAATTCCAAAAGACGGTCAATGGAGAAATTGGAAACATATCCAAGAATTAAAGATGTGCTTTGGAAAGCGATGGAAAACACTGAGACTAAAGATGAACAAGTGTTTAAAACAATTGACGGAAAATGATTATTATTTGTAAGACCATCAGAACGAGCAGCAATACTTCAAGCTACATATAAGGTTGTCAGGCATTGAGGCCTGAGGAAGATGAGAAATCACATACGCCAGTAGTTATACTGGGAGTCTATCAACTACTATGTAGTGGATTATCTGGCTTGCTTGTGGAGTGCCAGTTGCACAAGCCTCACAAGAACATGACTGGATATTGATTGGTCCTCCCCGGATTCGCCTGGTATATGGTGGACATTAACGTGATAAGACCATTAACCATGGGTATAGGGGGAGCCAATACACAAAGTTTTGATTGACCATCTGTTTAGATGGGTCGAGATGAAAGCCTTGGTGAAAGTGGATGCTACAAGCACCGCAAGGGTTATCATAGATCAAGTCATATACCGCCATGGATGGCCACAAAACTTCTTAAGTGACAATGAAACGAATTTCACATCCCACGTGATCCCAATATTGAGTGAGATAATGGGGATCTGAGGAATCATGTCTGTACCTTACCAGCTGTAAACAAACGGACTGGTAGAATTAGGTCAATGGAATGCTGGCTATGACGCTGAGGATGTTGGTCACAGGAAAGAACTTCTGCATGGAAAACATACCTCAGTTTTTTGACGTTTGCATATAGTATATATCAACATATGGCAACAGAAAAAACGCTGTTCATATTAATGTATGGAAGGAAAGCCGCATTATTGGTAATTCTATATTTAGTGGTTAACCAACTTTGGGGATGATTCCTCCTATGTCGCCTCTTGGGGGGATGGAGGATTTAAACACATTAGGGGTAAAAACTCATTGAAATCTATGTCAATTGAATGCTAGCAAGAGCTTGACCTACTCAAAGCCAATTTAGTTGAGAGGAGGCTGATCCCTGCAAGAATCCGACAAGGGGAAAAGAGATGGAGATATTGGTACTATACAAACGTGATACCCCAGATTAAGGAGGGAAGCAAAAGAACAAGAAGTGGCAGTCAGCAAATAACCCCAAGCAATCCCAATATGGTACCAGATCTGGAAGATTAGTCTTGAGTGCTTGCCAATGGGCTTCATTAAGAACGTTGGACATATGAGCTGGTATTGTGCATTGATTACTAGGCGGAGGTTGCCGAATCATGCCTCTAATCAAAGTCATAAGGGGTAGATACCAATGGGACACGCCAGAAATGAGATAGTTGTGCAGAGAGTGGACAATATAATGCAGACAATGACTACAAGCTTCTTGGATATGAAAGAAGAATGAGCAATAAAATCTGGGAGGGACTGGAAGCTACGTGGCCCAACTTTGAAGAACTTGACTGGAAAAGAAGGACATAGCTGCAACGTCTCAATCTAGGATGTTTGTACGATCAGAGGGTTTAGAGCTATGAAAAGAGCCTCTGTCACTCAGGTCCTCACTTCTGCATAGGGGAGCTCGAAATGTTCACAATTTCCAATGGCTAGTTCAGTTGAAAGAATAGTTGGTTTATAAAAATTTCTAAGTCAGAAAAGGAACTCTAGAAGCAAGTCATATCTGGCGAGGAATGATCAATAAATATTGGAGGGCATTGCTTCAGGAGATTTATAGATGATAGTAGAGTGTTTGAAAAGGAAGCTGAATCCAGGAGAGTTATGAAATCTAATTTGGGATTTGATGAAAGAGGAAGAATTGGCCGTGAGTCATGCGAGACAGTTGCTACTCTTGTTTTGTCAGGGTTGGATACCGTTTCTGGTAGTTCTGTGGAAAGACTGCCTACAGGTGTTTGACTGGGAGTGAGTCCTAGGGGGACCATAGAAGAGATTTCTCCATGCAGATTGACTCATCAAATGGAAGAGCTGAGCATTTTTATCAGACAGGCTGTTGAGCAGTTGCTGGTATTGAGATTGCAAACTTGAAATATGATTTGGATTAGAGGGGGATGTCGTACTTTTATAATAGTCAACATTATTCACTTTATTATCAATTAAGCCTTAATTTTGGAAAAAGGTAATCTTAAAATTAATGAGATAAGCTTTTGAGAGAAGAATTAAGAACAATATGAGTTAAAGAAGTTATTAAGAGAAAATAACAAGAACAGATATATTTGAGCATGCTTAATTTAGCCATGAGACAGACATTAACAGCTGTGACCTTCTGTCAAGGACAAGGATGGAAATCAGATGATCAAGGATGCCGGATCAAGATCCTGAATACGACAACGGTTCATATGCCCTGTCTGGGAGGAAACTGGCTTTCCAGGACAAGCATCTTCATGAGTAAATCAATCAGACCAGTATGATAGTAGGTCATGAGGACTGTGCTTTAAGGAGGTGGTAGCGAGTAGGAAAAGGAAGAGAACCACATGCCAAAGGTAAACATAAGCAGCGTTGAGTGCAGATCAACTGTGCTCTACTAGAAACTAAGAGAAATTTAACCTGGTCTTAAGTGGTATCCTATTGTCCCAATCCTATTCTCACTGTAAATCTAGGCAAGAGGGAGATTTGTTAGGATTTTTACCCACCTTTCTAGCCTCCTAGACTACCTGTAAGTTGCTAGGGATAATTCCCAATGGTGAGTGAATTTGATATTTGTTGACCCCAATTTTGGGTCAATAATGTTTGGGGGATTTTTGGTAATTGCCAGGTTTGGATCCATGGATCAATATGGTTGAATGCTTAAGATCTCTCCGGCTGAGTTTCTGATGTAATGGGGCATCTGATAGCTGCTCATTGGTTAACTATCAGGTGTAAAAAATTGGAATCAGTTGGGTTTCATCTCCAACTAATTGAATATTATGAGCAAGTTGTGAGGCGAGTGATGCCGCATGCAACTAGTGAATCAATAATTTGGTTTGTGACCTGCCATAATAGGTAATAAGTCACATTACCTAAGCAGGTCGCCTGCCAAATATTATTGGTTTGCTGCGATCAAGAGGAAAACATTAGGGACACATTTTCTGACTGTCCATTTTAGATCTCAAGGATTTTGATGAAGGAATCATAACCAAATGGAGAAGAACAGCGCTGGTGAGATGACAAAGAAAAGTTCAACAGCAACAGCTGCTATTTCATAGCTGAGCTTCCAACCAAGGGTTGGGCGCCAAATTCCCTTATATAAATATCCTGATAATTCATATAAGAATTGAGTAAATTTTAGCAGAATTCATAAATAGTTTTAGTTCTATTCATTTTCAGGAACTTTTTCTATGTGCCATAATTGGGGACTCTTTTGTTGTATGAAGAGTAAGGATTGAGGATCCTTAGCGGAGAAGCTTAACTTAGATGGGAATCGCTGCATACTACACATGACAAGGTGAAAGGCTATAATTTTGGGATCTGAGAGTGGATCAACTAAGGCGGATAAGGGAATAAGTTTTTACAGTTGACATCTAGAGTAATTTGTGAAGAACAGGTCTAGCGTTAGACCATAACTGGTTATCTATTCAGATATGGTTTATGATCTTCATACTATTATCATTCAACTATCACCTACTATCAGACAATTCAAATCGTGCACATAAAGAACCTGTGCATTTAACTTTTGAGGAACTATCAGTCTTTACCATCGTTAAAACGTTCCTAAATTTTAACAATTGTGATATTATCAAAGGTTTTCTGGTGCCTAAGATGCGTGTAGTAGACACCCTGAACTGCGAGTCAGACTCAAATGTTAAGCAAGCTGAGGTCGGCGAGCTGGCTGTGGTGCTTACTATAGGGGTGGCATCATCAGGCCCTAATGATCATGAGAGTTCTCATGAGCAGTTCGACAATGAAGCAGATATGGAAGTATATCATAGAGCGGATTCCTATGAGCTCCTGGTGAGAGAGGAGGATACAATCCATTCAAGGCTCTTTAATCTGGAATAAGAAGTTCACAATTAATGCAACAATCTTGAAAATATTAAATTGAATGCCAGAAGACACAAATTGCTTCACTACCTATTGTGAGGGGACCATCACTAACTACTAAGTTGGAAGCATGCTTAAAAATTTTGAGGAGAGACTTGTATTCCTCAATCAATTTTGAGCCATTTTAGAAAAAAGAATCAATATACCACCACCTCCCCACCACACCAATCTCCAGATTAATGCCCTTGGATCCACCATCAGCTGCCCTAGTATGGGGCAGTGGTGCTCCATCCGCTAGCATCTAACACCCAGCAGGCAAATGCATGTGGATTGGCTCATCTAGTCTCCCAGATACATCCAGTCGCTATGTCCCCCCAAAAGACTTAGCATTCCACCTTGCACGAGCCCACCCCAACCCGCCCCCACCCCTAGCCCTACCCTGATCCAATATTTGCTTTAGCCTCCACGTTGAATTACAGACGTCTATTCCCATATGCTGACAAAGCAATAATTGAGCTAGCAACGGCCACCTTTATACCAGCAGGGTTTATCAACTTCTGCCCATATGAGGGCTATTTCTTTTAGTACTAGATGAGGGCTATTTCAATATTGGATTCCCCACTGTTGAGGATGCAGCTGCTGCAGCAGATATACAATTAATTTATAAAAGTACCCCTATTGCCACCACCCAAACATACCTTGCAGATGATACCACACTTGTTGTAACATTTGTGAACCTCCCCTCATACCTTACCCTCAACCACTTTTGAGGAGTTGATGTTGGGATTGTCAACTTATAACAAAAACCTTATCTTTCTAATTTGTTGTCCCAAGTGGTGCTGAACGCCTCGCAGCACTTAAGGCAATGAGCACTTTTACCCTTCACCAGATGAACATGGCCCAGCACATCCCACCGCATGCCTATATCCCATCCACACCTGATTATTTCTTTTGGGCCCACACCAACAACATTCACACTATTTTCACCATCTGCCATAAATTGGACCACACCAAAAAGGTATGTCATTATAATTCACACCCTGAAAACATGGACGACACCACTTAAGAGGCCACATCAACAGCGTTTGAGTGAGAATTTTGGCTTCCCCCACCTCACAGGCCATGAACTCAAATCAGAAGCAAAATCTAGTAACTCAAACCCGAGTTGGCCAATGCACACCCATGCCAACCAATCAGGTGCAGGATTATAACTTATGTTCAATCCAGAAGATCTCCCACCCCAAAATCTAACCAATCAAAATCGCCTACAACCAAATCTTCCCAAATCAACTAAAATCTCTAGAAATTATTGGATGTAGTAACTGAATCAGGTGAAATTGTCCCAACACCAAGTTACCCAATTGATTTAACACCTTACCTGAATTGGGACTTTGATACCCCAGCCCCCACCAACTGACATGTCCGCAAACCCTGAGCCTTTTTCCAAAGTGACCACCAGCTTGCCGCTTTTGCGGTGATCATTCCCAATAATCCCTATACATGCATACTATGTTTAAAATTGGTTGCAGAATTTATAAATGGGCTGCACACCCCCTTGTTACCCTCTGATTTTCTCCCATCACAAAAGAGGAAACCCAACGCCTCCACAAAACTGCCACCACCACCGTCAAGCATGTCACTGAACTGGCAGATTTTTCCCCATCCACACGCACCACAAGAAAAAACTGCAAAATTAGGATAACTTTTCAACGCATGCATCCAGGTTGAAAACCACGTTGCTAAACTCATAGAGGCTTTAATCCAGGCACAAATAGTCGATCTAAACAACTATCTACTCTACTTTGACCCTCATCCCACGGATGCTCCAACCCCCTTACTTTCAGCATTGATCCGCCTCTACAAAACTGAGCCAGAAGATGACCCACCCACAATCCCCCTCCCCCTCCCCCTCCACCATGATGGGATAAGCGGTTTGCCACTATACCACCTAGTAGGTAATTTTATCATTTCTTTTTGTCTCACTGCCTGAAAAAGGCAGTTGATTCATGTTATATTTAATCAGTTTAATTTTAGAGTTTCAGTTTCAGTATTTCCCGTCCCCTGATCAGCTTCAGTTAAATAAATAAAAAAAACTTATATTCCTTAAAAAAGATATTGGCAAAACCATAATCGCTTTGAATGAAAATGGAGAGCTCTGGAACATCACAAAAATATGATATTTGTGAGGGAAAAGAATATAGAAGATTTGAAGGCACAAATGAACACTGTACTAGAGCCTACCTCTATTTGGCCTATAACTCGATTGGAGGCACCTATGTGGTTCACTCAAAGGAATATTCCACAACTGGTCAAAACTGCTACTCAGATGACCATGATGCACGCCAATCCTTTTGAAGAGTATCCCAACTTTAAAGCGTATTTTTATACCATGTTTACACATGGAGAAGGAAAGGTTGTGGGTTTTCTCCAAATATATGCTAACAGCACGGATGGTTGTAGTGATTTCCAGAAGGCTCGCTACGTTTTAGGATGTAAGAGCCATGAAGTTCAGGAGATCCATAATGAGAGCTTTAACGTGGACTATCATGGACTAAAGTTTGAATATTATGTTTCAGAGATTGGTAGTGAACAAGATGTCCAGCTTATAAAACATGAGCCCTTCCTGATAATATTGGGCAATAATAAGTCATTCACATTTTTAAAACTCTCGCTACTACATCAGGGCTCAAAATCTATGGACCACAGGAACTATGGATTTGCCTATTGAAAAAACCGTTTTTCTGAGATCATTGAAGATGCATCCATACTTGAAGAGACATATGATTCTGGAGGTTAAGAGCACAACCTCCCTCAAGGCGCTTAAGGAAGAGTTGCTCAATGTATAATGAATGTACAAAGCTGAATAATAGGCAATGAGATCTACACCCCCCACCCTGATGAGTTAACATGTGCCATTTATGTTGAAGAAAATAAGAGCGACAAACCAAATAACAAGAAGCCAACCGCCTTATCACTTGCTTATTGAGAGTTTACATGCAATAAGTGTCATCAACCTGGGCACTTTTATCAAAATTGTCCATTACTTGCCACTGTAAATTAAGAACACACCCTTAAAGAGGATACCCTCAAAGCAGTAAACTTGGTGGATCTCCACACTGAGGGTGAAGGCAGTCATGGAGCATGCTGTAAAATTAATAAGACTAGCCTAGAACTCCAGATCACTGAACACACAGAATCCCAGCCAGATTACCTTGAGTACAGCTGTCAGACATTTGCCCTCAGGCTCCAAGAAAATAACGTTGTGGGTCAAAATGGACCAACGCAGGGAAATGTTGTACTTTTGATAGTTTCCAAAAGATATTAAGGGGTGATAAAGATAATACAAATAATTTTATAGGCCAAAAGAATCTGGCTGATTCTCGTTAACCCTAGAATAGGGGCAACACTATTATGAATATTAAATGGGAAATTAGCACGAAGTTGGGCAGTCAAATTGCCCCAACCACACGAGGAAACTCTGGAAGTCCATTGTAGGTTTCTCCTATGGCTACGTCCAATTCCCTAAACACCTAAGCGAGGACCACCCCCTTTTATAGGCGTGGTGGAGTTACCCCAAGGTAAAATAATTTTATCAGATGGGGATCGACTGACGTTCATCAAGTCGTTACCTCAAGGAAACATCTTGAAAAAAATATTTCCTAATCCATCATGCAGCCAAAAGGAAGTCAGTTTTCTGAGCTTCAATAGGCTATTTTTGCATATTACCAAATTTGGACAGTAACAAGACATTCCGATTTATCATTGAATTCCCCTTGACTATTGATGCAGTTTAAATATTGAGCAGTCAGATATTTAAGGGGTTCGTTTTTTCCATTACCCCTGCAGCACTAAAATAAACTATAAAAACTTATAACTTTATTAGTTGTTTATGCTTATTTATTTATCTATTTTTAGTGGTCTCAACCCATTGGTGGTCAGAGTTTAGGCTTTACACACCAGCGAGCTCAACCTACCTTAAATTCCAACAAGTGGTGCTCACTAAAAGGGTAGTACACCACAATAATTTATCAAAAATGGAGGGTGTTGGGGTGAATAACCCTTGCAACCTCCTCTCTGCTGTTAAACCCCAGCTAGTTGCCCTTAATCAACCACTAAAATGCTCTTTATTAAAAATTAAAAAGCTCGACAAGCACCCATTCAAATGTCCCTTGAAGGATAAGTTCACCCCTGGCTAGGGTAGTATTGCTTCGTTCTTATACATTTATGAAACAGCCATGGATGGGGCGACTGACCACCAGAAGATCAAGACCATCCTTCCTCGTTTAAGTTGCTTGGCTTAAGAACTTATGGTCCCTTATATGGATACTCTGCACACCTGGGCCGAGTTTAAAGAAGCTCTTATAGCGTTTTTGTATCCATAAAGAGTTTAATAGTAAAAAACAGGCTTTTTTGCGCTTTAGTATTTATGAAGGTGAACAAATCACTGCCTTTTCTGAGCGATTCTATCTTGCTGCTCAGAGATTGTCAGCATCTAACATTCTAAACGTGGATGATGCAATTGCAGCTATACTATTTGGGTGAGTTTCCCAACCTTCTTTAGCTCAGCATATCATCTCACTAAAGCAAACTTTTAAAAAGTCTGGGACATAAAAGAGGCCTTGTTAGATGTTGCTGATTTGTATACCTGTACGATAACCAAATAAAGCTGTTATGAACCCCCAGGTTTGAACTTTTGAGGAGTGCACAACTGAAGCCCCAACGAAGGAGGCTATGTTGACTCCTATGCGTATTACTACTCTGAGCTCAGCACTGGCGGTGCAGCTCACACCTGATCTTCCTTCGCCCAGCCAACCTGAGGTTCTCAAACCAGTAAATTTTAGTGCATCATAGTCAATGGGGCAACGCTCCCAGCTCTCGCCTTGCCACCACGATAAGCTTGTGCCATCTAACAAACCTCTTTAAATGGTTCAAAAGCCTGCTCCTAAGCCTAAACTCTTTTCTCTAGTGACATTCACCCCCACCAACAATGAGTTTAAGGAACAGGTCGCTAAATCTAAATCATCTGTCTCCCCAAGGCTTACAACACCTGATAAACCCAAAGCTGGCGAATTAAATAATTACCTCTACAATGCTATCTCCTCCAGCCAACATTAATCCAAAACCTGTAACTATGAGGAAACCCAAACCTCTCCCTTTGTTGGCAGTTGCTCCCAACAACCATGGGCTCAAGGACAAGTCTTCTCAAGCTGAGCCGCCTGATCCTCCAGTTATCATTGCTGCAGATGGGCCCCCAGCTACTAAGGTTATGGCTCCACCTCCGACTTCTCTTCTAGCGGTCACTCAATGTATGTGGACAACCATTCAGTTGACAAGTCTGAAGGTGGTTATGAGGATGTTGGCTATTATGTTTTAGGAGCCCATGTTGAAGTAGGTATACTGGATCGGTTGAACCTTAAAGGAGTAGATAAAGGATTGATCCCTCAAGAACCTACCTTAATCAGGTGCTGGGGTGCCCTGAGGGTATTGATACCTCTAGCGATGCTGACCAAGTTATTGCTTCACTGATCAGACTAATTCATCATGTTCACACCTTACAATCAATTAAAGATAACTAATTTGAGACAGTTAAAAAGCTTGCCTCTACTCTCCGTCTTAAGGAATTATTAGCTCTCCCCCTAATTTTGATGGGACCATAACTAAGGTAGAGGTCATTATTCAAAAAGTTCATGTTAGGGATATCTTGGATACCGGATCTCCTGTGAACGTTCTCTCTTCCAAGCTGATCAAGAAGATTAAGCTGGCTCCTGATCTTGAATGTACGCAGGAGTTTGAAACAGCGGGTCACAACAACACCCATGCTACTGGAGCCTAATCCCCTTGTCTATTCGTGTTTGTAAAGCTCATAATGTCAGCTATCGCTGTGGCCTTGGATAATAAAGCTTAAAATATGTTTATTGACACACAGTTTATGATTGAGTATGATGGTCTAATAAACATGAAACAGGGTTACCTCTCCCTACTAGGTTAAAAGTTTCTCTATTCTTCACCAATGAAGAGCCCCATAATTAAGAATACTCCTGCTTAGTTAAATACCCATCATCTGCTTTACCTTTATTCTAAACGACCTTTGGACGCAACACAAAAAAGTTACACGAATCAGTGGACGCTTCACAGGGCATTCATTTTTATGCTTCAGAGAAAACAGTAATCAAGGGTGGTGGACAACGGGTGGTCATTACCAATATTACTCTACAGATCCCCCAAATTTTCTGCTGAACATAGTAAGCATCGAAGGAGTAAGCTCCTTTAAAATCTTGAGTGTTGCCAGGTATACTAGACCCCGCCTATCAACAACCCATTAATATCCTATTAGGAAACCTTACTAATAAACCCATCATAATCAAAAATGTATCAAGAGATAGGGAGAGGTCTGCTATTTCCAATCAATGAGATTAATAGCATCCACTTTATTAAATCAATGTTGGATATGGGTTTACCCACTGGCCAGATGGCGTTTACTATGTCTAATCTCCACATCTCAGATGACCTAAGCCCAGATGAGCTTAAACAAGTTCATTCTCTGTTGGATACCTAAAGTGATATTCTCTCAGAATGATACGGATTATGGGCATATGAAGGGGTGGAGCACTCCATTGATGTTGGTGATGCCAATCCTATTTGATCTATAACTTGCCATAAGTCCAAGGTTGGTTAACAGCAAATGAGAATTGAACTCAAACATTATTAGACGCTGGGCTACTAATACCATCCCAAAGCCCATGAGCGTCTTCTCTTTTGCTAATTAAAGAGAAGAATGGAGGTAATTGGGTACTGATGGACTGCCATAAAAAATAACCTCACTAAAAAGACAGCTATCCTATCCCTGCATAGATGATGCCCTTGCACAACTCTCCGGCTCAAAATACTTCCTAGATATGGAATTGGCTACAAGATATAGGCAAATGGTTCTTTCTCCTTAAGATCAGGAGAAATGTGCTCTCATTTGAAGTGAAGGCTTATTTCAGCCTACCCGCCTACCCCAAGGGCTGCTCAATCGCCGGCATCCTTCCAGCATGTAATGGATCACATTCTGTGGGACCTCAAGCTAAGCTGAGTGATCATCTATCTCTATGACATCATCATCTTTTCAGCAACGTTCACTGATCATCTCACTCATTTAAATGAAGTTTTAACGTCTGAAGGCTTCTAACATCAAGTTGAAACCGTCAAAATGCTCCTTCTTCCAAAAGAAGCTAGGTTTCCTTGCACATGCTATCTCCTGAGGAGGGGTTCAGCCTTTACAAGATAATGTCGAAGCTATCCCTAAAATGCCTGCCCCTACAAACCTTTTGGACATTCAGGTATGTCTTGGGTATGATGAGTTATTACCATCAGTACATCGCTAAGTTTTCTCAAATAACTGAGCCTCTTGTTCGACTATTATCTAAAAACACTCTTTTTTATTAGGGTACAGAACAAGCAGCTGCTTTTAAAACACTGAAACATATGTTACAACAACGTCCTATCCTATGGCATCTGATTATAAAATATCTTTTATTTTGTTTACCAATGCCTCAGACTACGCCGTTGGGCCATCTTAGCCCAACTGGATAAAATGGTGTGTATCATCCTATAACATATTTTAGTAAGATGCTATCAAAGGCAGTACGCAACTACAGCATCACATAGAAGGAGCGCCTTGCTGTTGTTAGCTGTAAAAATTTTCATCCTTTCTTGTATGGCACTACTTTCACTGGTTTTACCAACCACGCTTACCTGAAATTGTTACAAAATATGAAGGATACTACTGGGCGGTTAGCATGATGGGCTTTAAAGCTCCAGCATTATGACATGAAGATTGAACACCATGATGGAACCTGTCACATGAATGTTGATGAAGTAACTCATATGCTCATTCTGCAATTAGATAATAGTGAGGCAGAGTGGTTACATGATCCCTTAATGACCTCCAATGACTTAGAGGATGAGTATGATCATGTCCAGAAGATGTTAGCCTGACACTTCCACAACACTAAAGTGGAGAAAGAAAAGTTGTATAAGCAGGTGGGGCAAAGTATTTTCCTTATCCACGGCCTTTAGAACGTGTATTTGTTATTGAGGAGTACTCTACACTGGGTTATGGGGGATTGAGAAAAGCCCATGAGTGGATTATGGAGCGGTACTATTGGGAAGGAATTATGGAAGCTATTGTTGAAGTCTTGGATGCCTGCCTCGCATGTAAGAAGCAACCCAATTTCAAGACTAACTACCAAAAAACAACATGATACCCCTCAACAATCATTCCACACCATCAGTCTAGATGTAGTAGGTCCCCTCCCAAAGACTACTAATGAAAATAAATTTATACAAGTAGATATTGACCACTTTACTAAGTGGGTTGAAGCCATGACCCTCCCTGCCCAAACGGCCAAGGCCACCGCAACATTCTTACATCAAAATATTTTCACTCGCCATGGATGTCCTCAAGTACTACTCTGTGATAATGGTAAGAGCTTCACTTCCAGAGTAGTCAAGATCCTGGCTACGTCTATGATAACTCAACAACTCTTCTTAGCCCCATATAATCCCTCTACCAATGGAACTGTGGAGAGAGCCAATGAAAACTTAGTTTCCATCCTACGTAAAATGGCCTCCTTTAATACACTTCACTGGGAACAATTCCTACCCAGTGCTTTTATGGCATACCAGACTAGTTATCACCAGATCCTAAAATGTCCCCATTTCATGTTCTGCATGGGCGGAAACCAGGAATACCCACCCTTTTAGCTAAAGAGGTTTCTTCTCTAAAGTTGATGAGCTTGAATAATCCATGAAAAGACTAGCTAAATAGATCATTTAGCTTCAATGAGAGGCTATGACATACTTAGCTAAAATGGTTTCAAAAGAGGGGAAAAGAGCTCAATGAGTTTCAGACTCCCTACCTTCCTACAAAGTGTCTGACTTGGTCCTATATTACCATAACCGCATCACACACAGAAGTAGCAAGCTTGTATCTATTTGGGAGAAACCCTTCACTGTCACCTACAAGAGAGGTGATGAGTATTCTATAAAACGTTGGCTTTAAGTATCACCATAAATCAGGTACATGCCCACTTCCTACAGCTCTATTCTCCCCCCAACGTTCTTGAGGAGGGTGATGTCAGACATTTGCCCTCATGGCTCCAAGAAAAGAACGTTGTGGGTTAAAATGGGCCAACATGGGGAAATGTTAGACATTTATGAGTTTCTGATGATAATAAGGGTGATATAGATTATAGAAATGATTTTATTGGCTAAAAGACCCTGGCCAATTCTTGGTGGAACCCTGAAATTGATGCAACACTATTATGAATACTAAATGGCAATTGTAGCAGATCAGGAGTCGCCTGATCCGTACATTGCTTTGGATTGGGTGGCGTTCAATCCAAACGTGGACCTAATCCAGAAAGCATTGATCCCAGGAAGGTCGGAATTGGAAAAATCGCCAGCCCAAACCTGAATTGCATCCATGGTAACACATCAGGCTTACATGTGGTGTGGATGGTGATACGGTGGGATGAGGAATCTTCACAAATGATGTGTTGGTCAGTGCTTGAAAGAGCTTTACTGAGGAGAAGCTTATTCTATACTAGCAGGGCACAATTTAGGGGATGCTGTCGCAGGCCTGAAGGGCAGTTGCATCTTCTATGAGGAAAAAGAAAATCGAGTAAAGGAAAATTTTATTGCTAAAAAGAAACCTTATTTTATTTAAAAATATTAAAAATGGATTGAATCAGAAATATGAGCTCAGACAGTGAGCTCAGTGTGGCGTTGGCGTCATTCTCATCCCTTTCCTGGTCCCAGACCCTGCTGTTGATGTGCAGCGTCGTGGGAACAGTGGTATGAGAATATTTGGTAATGATGAGGCATGGCTCTTGGGTTCAGAAATGGGCTTCTGCAGGCATGTCCCTAGTATGGTCAGTAACATGGCTCTTACTGCCCAGTTCATTTGTTGCACATAGGCGCAAACCTGCCCTTTACATTAGATGCAACTCAAATAATTTTTTGTCAGTTTTGTGGGGGCCCCAAGAAGAGGTGGTGGCTCCATGAGGTAGTTATGGTATTGCCATGTGTTGACAGTAGTGATAATGAGTTTCTCACTAACTTTCATAATAAGAGAGGTGGTTCAAGTATGTGGTGCGAGACCATTAAAAATAGAGGAATGCCAGGGAGGTTCTAAATCTCCAAAAGGTCGGGCAGCTTTGCCCATGGAAGCTTTGGAGAAGATCCACCAAGTGGTGTCGCTGATCCATTTTCAGGCGCGGTTAGCTCAAGCACCGGGTGGGGAGACCCCCTTCTCATTGCAGATTGTGAAAATCGTGGAAGCACTACCCCCAGATCTGGATGGGTGAGTGCAAGAGTTGATTGAGGAGCAAGGTCGCCTCCCAGGATCCATGGATGAGTGTGTTGATTGTATGACCGGGCTGCCTGCCTGGATGAGGCGCAGGAAGAAGCGTGGTCAGCTTTGCTGATGGTATGCCAGGGCCGAGGATCAGTTGAAGAATATGGGCGGATTTTTCGTCCATTGCAAAAGAAGTGCGAGTCTCAGATTCACAATTATCAAAAATGTTCATATAGGGGCTGCAAGCAGATATGTTAGCCGCCATGGCAGCTGCTAAGGTTCAGAGTTCGTTTCAGAAGAAATTGCATTGGCGGTGCAGGTGGTGAAACATTTGGCCTTATCGTGTAACTGGAGGGAAGATTCTATGTCCCTGGGAAGGGGCCAGTTGCCCGTAGTGGCCATCAGAGGTTGAGGAGGTTGGCAGGGATTACCCCAGAGCTTCAGGAATATCCATGGGTGGCTCTGCCTGGGAAACGGTGAGGAGTCTGGAAGAACAGGCCAGGGACCCAGGAAGAGTTATAGTCCTATACCTACCTTACCTGCAAATTTGAAATCTGAGAATGCTTCAAATATTAATTACACTTCTTTGCTTTATCCTAAGCTATTTATTCCAGTTGAGTTATACTTGCATGGCTGGTCTGAGAAGGTGCTTGCTCTGGTGGATACAGGGGCTGAGGAGAATTATGTGGAGTTTGCCTTAGCAGAACGTTTGCAGTTGGAAATGAGAAGGGGCCCTGAGGTAATTTTCACCAATGTGCCAAGAAGAGACCAATTGTGGCACTAGAGCCCTTGGTTGTCATTTGACAGGACCCATTTTGGTTGAAAGAGGGTTTTTGTGCAAGCAGAAATCTAGCCCATCCTGTGGTACTGAGGATGCGCTGGTGGCATCGTTTCTAGCCCCAGATTGATTTGCCGCATAAGATGATTACCTTGACGCTGCAGATTGGGCCTTGGATGAGATGGAAGATGGAGTTTGGTGGCAATGTCCCGAGTGGTTGCAGGAGCTTGTGTGGGATGCAGGAGGTAGAGTTACCATCTAGTATAGCGACTTTGTTGATGTTTTTGGTTCTATTGGGAAATCGCCTTTTCCCCTATGGATTCTTTCACATTTTCATTTCAGTTAAAGGAGGTGTCGGAACTTCCCAGGGAATGTCTGGTATATGCTCTTAATGAATGGGCCAGAGAAGCATTGGAGGGATATGTGAAATTGATGTTGGACAAAGGCTTAATTGAGCCCTCTATGTCACCGGTTGTGTCTACTGTATTACTAGTGCCAAAAGTGAGTGGCAAATTACGCCCATGTGTGGATTTCTGACGTTTGAACATGGTCACTGAGCCTGATCCGTATCTGATGCCCTTGTTTAAGGATATTCTCCCAGTGTTATTGGATGAACAATGTTTACAAAGCTTGACCTCGCAGATGCATTTAATCAGATACCAGTGAGACCAGGGCACCAGCAGTACACATCATTTAAGTGCCACCTAGGGGTGTACCAGATATCGTGTGATGCCATTCAGGCAGAAGAATGCCCCAGAGGTGTTCCAGCAGATGATCAGCCATATCCTTGGAGGAATGATTAGTCGTTGCTGTGCCACTTATATGGATAACATTCTAGTATTTTTGCAGTCCCAGGTGGAGCATGTACATGATATCCAAAAAGTTCTGGGGGCAATTGGCCGGATGGGTTTAAGGTTAAAGCCTTCCAAGCTTGAATTTAACCAAAGTTTGGTAACGTTCCTTAGCAACATGGTTTTCCAGAATAAATCAGGAGTAAGTCTGGATAAGCTATGGGCGGTGCAGGCATGGAAGGCCCCCATGGATCAGATGGGGGTGCAGAGTTTTTGGGAACATTGAACTTCCTTCATCAGTTTGTGAATAATCTTTCCCATATGGCCTTACCACTCATGTGTCTAACCCAGGATGTACAGTTCATATGAGGAAGGGACAAAGCACAGGCATTTCAGTTACTGAAGGGTAAGTTACTTACCACACCTGTACTGGCCCATATGGACCCCAGGAGGCCATTAATGGTAGAAACAGATGCTTAAAATTATGCTGTGGGGGTGGTATTGCTTCAGGAAGGGGAAGACGGGCTGGAACACCCCGTGTGTTACTTCAGCTGTAAGTTGCTCCTTGCGGAAATAAACTACCGATATACAATAAGGAACTGTTGGTGGTGATGGCGGCCGTGCAATAATGGCAACATCACCTGCTCTATGCCCGGCATCCTTTTGTTATTTGTTTGGATCACAAAGCGTTGGAGTACTATTGCAAACCCAGAAAGATGAACCAGCAGCAGGCCAGATGGCATGTGGAGCTGGTCCATTATGATTTCTGGATGGAGTACAGGCCAGGGGCGTTGAATGTCCTAGCAGATTAGTTGAGTTGAGATGGGGCCCTTATGTATGAGAAGGAGGAATCAGAGGAGTTTAATATGGCCATCATGTTCCAACTGGACCAAATTGCGATGTTGGAGGATAGGGGAAATGTGTTGAGGGGAGGAAGTCTGTTGGAAGCAAAGGAAAGCGGATTTTGCCCGGAGACTGAAAGCTGAGATGATGGAGGAATGGCAGCACGGGTACCATGCGGCTTTCATGAAGAAGGGTGGGGTGCTATACCACAATTCTAGCGTATGGATGCCCAACCCATCGCTACAATGGGAGGTAATCTGGACTTCTTATGATCATCCATTAGCGGATCACCCAGGAGAGTGGAGAAGATGGTGGAATTGATGCAGCGGAAGTATTTGTGGCTGGGCATGCATAAGGATGTTGAGAATTACATGTGGGAGTGTTTAGTATGCATAAGGTCAAAGCCCTTGAGAAAACTGCCATTGGGAAAGTTGAATCCACTGCTGATACCATGAGCTCCATAGAGTTCAATTAGTGTCAATTTTATAAACAAGATTCCTGAAGTTGCAGGGGAAGGATGCAATTATGGTGGTCGTGGATAGACTTACCAAATACACTGAGTTCTTCCCATGTACTGGAAGTTTTTCAGCGAAGGAAGTGGTGAGAAATTTCATTGATGAGGTGAACTCCTGGCATGGTCTACATGAGGAAATATTTTGGACTGAGGTCCACAATTCGTTTCAAAATTCTGGTCAAGTCTAATGGGGAATTTGGAAATCAGGCCTAAACAGTCCTCAGCTTAGCATCCTCAATCTGATGGACAAATGGAGAGGGTGAATAAGCTTCTTGAGCAGTATCTCCAGTGTTACGTGTCTGATTGACAGGATGACTGGTTTTCATGGGTTTAGATGGCCCAGTTCAATTACAACAATTATTCACAGTCCTCAATGGGAATGTAGCCATTTTTTGCAAATCATGGACTCAACCCCAGATCAAATGGGATCCATGGGTGGAGTGTGTCAGGGGGCAGATGAGATATCGCATACTATGTCAGATATTGGGAAGAAGTTATGGAAAAATTTGGAGTGGGCAGTAACTTGGCAGAAATGACAGGCAGATCATCAAAGGGGGCCAGATCCAATGTTTGAGCCTGTGGACTGGGTATTGGTGGCGGCTAAGAAATATGCTGTCCAAGTCATGAGTCATAAGCTAGGTCCAAAGCTTTGGGCCCATACTGGATCATCTGAGCCATTAATCGGATAGCCTTTGAGTTAAGTTTGTCAATAAGTTCCAAAGATTATCCAGTGATTCATGATTTCCAGCTACAAGCATTCATGGGAGTGGGTCCAGAGCGTTCAGGACCGCTGAACCCTAGGGAAGGGGATGTGCCAGTATATGAGGTGGAACAGATATTGATGAAAAATGGGTGAGGGGCTGGCAGCAACTGCTGGTGAAGTGGAAGGGCTATCCAGTGGAGGAGGCTCCATAGCAGATGAAGGAGGAATGTGCATGGTGCCCAGAGAAGGTCCAGGAGTTCTGGTCTTTACAGGGGGTGATGTAACGGATCAGGAGGCGCCCGATTTGTACATTGCTTCAGATCAGGTAGCGTTCAATCCAAACGTGGCCCTGATCCAGAAATCATTAATACCGTGAAAGGCAGAATTGGGAAAATTCGCCATCCCAAACCTGAATTGCATCTGTGGTATGACATTAGGCTTACGCACGGTGTGGATGGTGATCTGGCAGGATGGGGAATCTTTTTAAATGATGTGCTGGTTGGTGCTCAAAAGAGCTTAACTGATGAGAAGCTTATTCCATACTAGCAAGGCACTATTTAGAGGATGAAGTTGCAGCCCTGAAGGGCAGTTGCATCTTCTATGAGGAAAAAGAAAGTAAATAAAGGAAAACTTGCTTGCTAAAAAGAAACATTATTCTATTTGAAAATACAAAAGTGGATTAAATCAGAAATATGAGCTCAGCCAGGGAGCTCAGTGTGGCGTTGGCATCATTTTCAGCCCTTTCCTGGTCTCAGACCCTGTTGTTGATGTGCAGCATCATGGTAAAGGTGGTACGAGAATACATGGCAATGAAGAGGAATGGCAGTCAGGTTTGGTGATGGGCTTCTGCAGGCCTGTCCCTAGTATGGTCAGTAATTTGGCTCTTACATCCCAATTTGTTGTTGCATATTGGCGCAAACCCTCCAGTTACAGCAATTAGCATGAAGTCCAGTGGTCAAATTTCCCCAGCCACACAAGGGAACTTTGAAAGTCCATCAGCATTTCTCCCATGGCCACGTCCAATTTTTTACAAACCCTAAGCGAGGACCACCCCCTTTTATAGGCATGGCGGAGGTCCCCAAAGGTGAAATAATTTAATGGATGGATTGGCTGAAGTTCATCAAATTTTTACCTCACAGGTATGTCTTGCCAAACAGTATCTCCTCATCTATCATGAAGCCAAAAATAAGCGAGTTTTCTAATCTTTGATAAACAACTTTTTCATATTACTAAATTTGGACAGTAACAAGCCATTCCAATTTATCATTGAATTCCCTTCAACCTTTGATTCAGTTTTAAACTGACCAGTCATATGTCAAGAGGGTTCATTTTTTCTCTTACCCTTGAGTACTAAAAATAAACTATAAAAAACATATAGCTTTTTAGTTTATTTGTGCCTAATTATTTTATCTAACTTTAGTGGTCGCAACCTTTTGAATGTTAGAGTTTAGGCTTTACGCACCAGTGAGCTCAATTCTACCCTAAATCACAACAACAGCTATCCATATAAATGTATGAAAAATGAGAAAGACAGCCAGAGGACTAACCAGAGATTTCTAGAATTGGAAATCATTACAACTAATCTAAACAATGGAACTCTACTCTTTTCAATTTTTTGGCTATTTTTAAATTCATATGAAAAGTAAAAAAGGTGTAGGGGATTGGCCAAAGTATTAACCCATCTCAACGCGCTGATCAGACAACAAAAATATCAAGTTTATGTTCAGTACAAAGCAAAGAATATCACTGCGGGCACAAAAAATGGTTTGTGTACTTTATCTGCTGAATTTCCACCCTGCGCCTAAACTTGACCTGCACACAATTAAGGCGCTTGGACAAATCATTAAAGAGATTCCAGCCAAAGTATTGACCAAAGTTTGAAAATATTGTTCCTAGGTATTCAGAGCCAGCCATACAATTAAAACAAAACCTATGTTTTCTCTCTGGCGCACATATCTGCACTATTTCCTGATATATGGATCTTATGAATTATATAACTTAAATTGACTTTGGTACGCCATTTGCTGTGCACCACACAGGAAGAGTCCAGGGCAAGACTGGATTCCCTATGAGTTTTACAAAAAATTTAAATTATTTTTTCTCCTAATGATAGCCTCAATGAACAAATGTCTCTTAGAGATATGTTTCCTCTCAGGGGTTTAAGAGGCTTACATGGTAACGTAGTTCAAGAAGTGGGGTAAGCTAGATTTGGCAAACTGTCACCTTTTTTGACTAACACTAATACTAAACTTTTAACTAAGTTTATGTCTAATTGCTTAGGGGTCATTGCCTCATAGGTAATATCTCCTGAGCAATTTGGCTTTATTCCCAGACGGTCAATCTGGACAATATACACACCGTGGTCAATGTTTTCCAATCCACAGCTACTGGAGCGCTTGTGTTCTGAGACCAACACAAAGTGTATGATAGGGTCAACTGATACTACCTTAGGGCTTGCCTTCACCAAATCCACCTTCCCCCACGGTTTATCACTTGGGCAATGATGATCACCAAATCAGCCACAATGGCAGTTTGGGGGATCAGGTAACTCAATGATTTGGTTCAACCTCAAAAGGGTCTCTGCCAAGGGGACCCTCTGAGCTCACTATTATGCACTTTAGCCTTGACCCACTTCTCCGCAGTGTAAATGCATGCCTTACTGGTGTACATGTGCAAGGTCAAGCACCAGTTAAGATACTTACATTCATGGATAATTGTGTGGTTAGGGTGTAAATCAATTATGATTCACGTGCAACGGAGTCCACTATCTGAGGGTGCTCTAGGGTCAGTAATGCGGCCCTCAACGCATCCAAAACTGAAATCATCCTCCTTACGGAGATATTAAGCCAACTGGTCTCTGGTGTCCCTCAAACAGAGTAATTCAGCTGCTCGATCTCTTATCAGATTACCCAAATGACCACCCCAATTCACTCCTCTCATGTCCCTTTTGTGTCCAAACCCACTGAGGGCCTAGTGCGCCACCTAGTAGTATAGATGGAGGCGGGTGGATATGCCAATTCAAAGATGGAGAACCACATATCAGCCAACGTTACAAAGCGTATTGCATCCTTAAGGGATCAACAGACTAGCCTGACAAATAGCGTTGTGCTTGCCAACGCTATACTATTGTCAAAATATGGTTTTCAGCACATGCCATCGACTTCTTTACATCCTTCTTTGCTTTTTTATATGACCTCATCAATAGTGGCTTTAGATAGGTCGCCCTCCCCCTGTGTGACTGGAAGTCCTCTTTGGTCCTCACCAAAGTGGGGGAATGGGCCTGCTTAACTGCGTGGACCAGGCATTTAAGATCCTGGGTACATGATTTGCTTCTGTAACCAACCCCACACTCCCAACCCAACACTGGTCACGCGCAGCTTGGTCCATCTTTGCTCACGCCTTTGGCCTCTGAAACCCCACCCACACCAACTCTCTTCTTACATATATGGCAGCCTACCCATCTTCCGCAGGCCTGCATGAGACCCATGCTCTGTTTTAAAAAGATCCTCCTTAATATGCTGAGCACAGAATGAAGGATCACCATAAGTGGTCATACTTCAGTGAGGAGATGTCCTACTCTTCATTTCAAATAGGAAGTCCATGGGCAAGCTGTTTTTACAATTTGGTACCCAGTAGTCCCCTGGCCATGGCTCAAGTGAATTACCTGGACATGTTGAACATACTATACCCCCTAGAAACCCAGAAAGACATCTGGAAATACACCCACCACCTTTTTTATAGCCATAGGTTCGCTTGCATGTGTGGCACTGCATGAAGCAGGTATTCCATACTGCGGAGCAATCCAACGCCTCCCACTCTTCATGTGTTGTGTGCAATCAATATTGGCTTTGGTAGACTGCTTGGAAGAGTGTTCGCCTTCCCAAGGGTTCTGGCGCGAGGTTCAGCATCTATTTTGCCAGGAGCAAACACAGACCTTCAGCCTATCAGAGAACATCTTCGCCTTATCCTTGACTTCCCCTATACGCTCTTCTCTCTGAGCCTTAGTGGTGGAAATTGCTATTTGGACTACTTACATGATTGTCCTTGAAGCCATTTTGCGCTCTACTCGTACTCCAGAAAGCTATGCGTTGATTCCATTCATCTTTATGAACCACTTCCATGTTTGGTTGTTTAGACATTTGCCATCCCGCCAATGACAGTTGGTCTCATCCTGGTTCCTGGTTTAGTTCAAATCAGACACTTTCCTTCATACATGCTCAATAGTGGTGCGAGCCTCTTCTCATGATACAATTATTTCTTCCACTGGCGTTCCCTCTGGCAACAGGTGGCAGCTTTAGCTCCTCTGGGGTGCCTCTTAAGTACTTGGTGCTCAGTTATTGTTACAAATCGGAAGTAACTATCCTATGGTCAGCCTTCCCCAAATACTTTTAATGTTTCAAAAATTGGTGTAGGGAATTTAAATGGAGCAACAGCGGAACCTTTCAGAGACTGCTACTTAAATGCTCATACCATGGGGAATTAAGGCTAAGAACACTGCCATTGAGAATATTTCACAAGTCAACTTTTGTGTATTGTCATCTCAAAGTGATTACTGATACCAAATTGAATCTGACCTGATCAGGCGGATCTTCAATGAATTTGTTGGTAAGAGTATTATTTCAACATGACTGCGCTTGGCGCAATGATGACAACATCTCCAGTTGGTGGCAGGTTGTATACATGTCCAGGCCACATATGACCAGCTCCATTGGGTGGGAGAGGATTGACCATGTGTGTACCTGTCAAAGACAGGCTCATTTTCATACTTTTGAGATAAACCTGGCAGATGAGAGATTCCTCACCTGAAACTAAATTAGGGTCCTTATTCCAGATAAATGCAACTTGACCTCCTCTGCAGCATGCAACTTGACTTTCTTGTTGGAACTCAAACCATGGATACACACTCATGAGGACATGCGTCAACAACCTTCCACTGACAATGGGTTCTGCCCTCCGTTACCTCCTGAAATATCTTTCAAATTTTGCGTACCAACTCTTTGGTGGTAAAAAGTGGGTGGAAAAAGTGGGATCCACAGGGGGACATGTTATTACACACACCCATCTATTACATGAGCTAAATTGCCCATGGTGAAGAGATGAACGGCGCTGGCTTTCTCCCTTTCTTAGTTTGGAATGGTTATTCCCAGTCTAGCCGCAGTGGTTGTTCCCCAAGGCTTACAAAGATGACCATAAAGATGACGATTTGGCTAGCGCAGGATACCACGTGTTAGGGGCACCTAGTTCCGTGGCTGTGCCTGCTAGATTGAGAGTCCACAGCACTAGCAGATCTGCATTGAGCAATACCTAAGGGTGCAAGCAAATAAGCCTACCTGTTATCAATTTAGTTAAAAGAAAGAGATCAGATAAATATGACGATATCAATAATTTGGCATAAGATGTCAAAGATACTTTCAATGCTAATATGGGCTGGTCATAAAAGCGCTTAGGCGTTAATTTCGAAGGTACAGTTAATTTAAGCCCATATAATGAGGCATTGTTTAAGGCAACTACCTAGCAAACAACTTTAAAGTGACACTGTCTAATTAGAGGTATATTTATCATATAAAAAGGAGAAAAAAGGTATTATTGGGTATTCCAAAGGCTCAACTGCTTCCTATGATAGCCTTAATCAGATAGGTTCCTTCTAGAAACGTAAAAAAACCTTTCACCATTATTATTCGGCCTAAATATGCCCTTCTAATAGCGTTCATTTTGGTTAATTTAATGTTACTAAGCAGCATGCAAAAGTGGTAGACTAGTGAATAATAATCCAAATTAGACTACTTGATTGAGTTCCTAGGGCATGCAGATTTCCCTTGTAGTTGCTATCAACCAATTGCTTTAGAGACTCCAGCAGAATGCCATTATATAAATAGGACTTCTCATACTAATAATTTTTTCTGGACCAAGGGAAAAAGAAAGGATATAGTTATAGGTAACAGAAGCAGTTCTAATCCGCAGCACAAAAGACAACTCAGTAATAGATTGAGGGGTAAAAGTTGCACTGGGGGTCATGGACTCAATATACCATATTTGTAAATCTATGGCAATGAGGCAAGGGTACCAAAAGTTTCTATTTATCTGAGGCAAGCTGACCAGGAAATGGACATTACCGATGCTATAAAGAGCTAAAATCCCACAACAAAATAAATCTAAATAAAATCAAAACGAGATGTATTGATTTACTCAAACTGAAAACATAATTCAAACTAAACAAACCAACCAAGTCGGAAGCAGAAATTGCTATTCATCCATGGCAGTAAGTGAAGGGGGATCAGGAGGTTCTTTTTCCTCATCTGTTGTATATATATAGTGACACAAAGCGGATAGCAATGGCGTGGGAGCATCATGGAAATGGGGGTCAAGGTAATAAATTGGGTGCTTGCAACTCAATGTGTGCGATGAGGAGGGTGTAAATATAGTCTGCATGTGCTTTTTCTGACTCAAGGCGTACTTTAAGTAGTGTGGCGGTGGTTGCAAGGTTGTTATGGGTAATGTGGGTTTTTGGGTTGAACTTAGTGACCACTGCAACTTTTTGAACTGCTGAATTTGCCACCTGATAGTATCAGAGATGGTATTTTTGCAGTTTTGTGCATGGTACTAGGTAGGTTAGGAGGTGGCAGGCCCGTAGCCAGTACTAAAACTGATTTTTCAATGGTTTATGGGTTGGGCGACATTTAGGGGAGGCAACTGTCTCTTCATCTAGTTGGTGGTCACTTTTGAATGGGGTGGAATCAGAGCGAGGCGCATGATAGCACTTTGGGTATTGGGCCACATATCAGTATTGAGGTACATTTTGAATAGAGGGAGCCCAGCCCATTTAGATTCAGCGATAAGCTCACCCAATTCATCAACCTCAACCAAATAATCCAATGGATTTTAGTTAAAACTGATTTGGTTATTTGCATATGGGTTATCTGTTGCGTTTGGCTGGGAGGATGGTTTAGAACTTACCTCAGTACATACTGACTCCAAATTAGTGGGTTCAGAAGAGATTTGTTGAGGTAATTTTTGGTTTGTTGATTCAGTGGTTGCTGTGGCTACCACTTTGGGGGAAGAATAGTGCCCCATTAAAAAAAGGTTATTGGATCAGCTATGGGGTCATCATGCATAGAGTCAGGTGTGGATGCCATGGCTCATGAGCTGGAGGGGCAGCGCCATTTCAAATGGTCCAGTTCAAAACAGGTAGGGCAAATGGTGCGCCCTCCATCCACTTGAGTTAAAAAAGGATGGTCTAGGGAAGAGGGGATAATGGTGCGATTCTGTATTGATAGGGCTATTTCTGTTAATGCTGGGCATATAGTAATGAAGGCGCAAGTGCCTTAAAGGCGAGTGGCTTCATTGGGAACCACGAATTTTACCATGGGATCAGAACCATATTCCAATATTCCAGCGATATTTTTATTTATTAGAATTTCAGGTGGTAGGTGGGTAAGGAGGCCTGAAAACTGAACCTCAAGAGTTGTATCAGTGGGCAACCAGGTATTTGTAGTTGGAAGGGGGTGCTCTGGAATACCAGGGGGACTGTAACTGCTACTGCAGCATCAGCTTCACTTGAGAAGCCAAGATCAAAATACCCCTTGAAAAGATGGAAGTCTATGAAGCCTGCAGGCTGCATAACAGCTTGGGCTAATTTTAAATGTCTTTATCTAAATAGGGAACAAATTGCCATATTCAACCCAAAGGATAAATTACATGTTACTCTGGGGAGCACAAGGGGGCAGCGTGGCACTGCCTGGGTTTGGGCGAGATGTAAGGTTAAGTCCTTAGGTGGGACATAGCGTGCTGAAGAGTTTGGAGGGTTAGCTGACTCATCCTGAGAACGTTTCAGCGATGGTTGAAAACCATTAAAAGGTGGTTCACCACTGCTCCATGTGGGGGCAGCGGGCATTAGATGCATCAACATAGGAAACTTGAGTATGGCAATGATGAATGGATCTGTTTTTACTATATTACAAACTGCAATTTGACCAAAAGTGAGTAATGGTACCAAAAGTATTATAAGATATTTTGGCAACTCCTTATAAAGTTAAGGGCTGTGCTCTTGAATCTCCTTACACCATCAAGACCAACCTCTAGGATATTGATGAATTTAAATTTAAATTTAAATTTATTGCGGGGAAGGCCGACCATGGGATGGACACTTCCGAATATGACTCAGACGAGACAAAACTCAGTACCAGGTGAGGCACCCCAGAGAAGCGATGCTATCTCTTGTTGCCAGCGAGAACGCCACTTATGGGAAGGGGGAGGGAACGTGTGTAGGGGGCGTAGCCACTATTGAGCACGTGTGGAGGAAGGGGTCTGATTTGATGAACCAGACTGGGAACCAGGAGGAGACCAGCTGCCGGCGACGTGGTGGGAGATATGCAAACATCCATGCTTGAAAGTGATCCACCAAATGAGACCGGAATCTGTGGATAGCTTCAGGGTGGGTGGGGATGGATCCGGCGATGGCATCCAAGACAATCGTGTGGATAGTCCACATGGCGATTGCAACCACCAGAGCACGAAGGGAGGGTGGGAGGGGGAGGCCATTGATGAAGCAAACATATCTCTTGACAGACTGAAGGGATGTGTTTGATCCTGGCCTAGCAGACGTTGGACTTCGCGCCATATTACTTTAGAGGTGGGGCACTTCTCCAGGCAGTGAAACAGCGTTCCATACTGGCCACACACGACACAGGATGAGTGTAAAGCATTAGAGCGCTCAACTGTACGATACACCCGCCTCAGGCAGCGCCACACATGGGAACGGACTTGAGGCTGCAACAGAGGATGGTGTGCGTATTTACAGATAGTCTTTTGGGTCTCAGTGGAATAAGGGATGTCCATCATGTCCAGGTAGTCCACCCTGGATAGGACTTGGGGTCGAAAGAGGATCACGCCATCATGGATGGGTAGCCCCTGTACCTCTTGTGTGAACTGAGGAGAGGGGCGGCCTCTTCGTGTTGTATGTCCACTAATACGAATTCTCCATTCTGCGCTTTGCATGGAGAGTAGGATTCGTTTGTAGTGGGTTTTAGTCCCGTGAGGCGCTGTGGCTGATGTGTGTGATGCGAGGTATTTCATCAGGGAGTGGGGGTTTGATGGATTGTTGAGGCCCAAGGCTCGGGAGAAGTTGGAGTGGGCTGCGCGGGACCAGTGTTGGGATGGGAGTGTAGGAGCAGTGACGGCCGCAATCCAGGTGCCTAGGATCTTGGCGGCATGGGCTTTGAAGTCAAGTAGGCCCATGCCACCATGATGATGAGTGCCAAACATGACTTCTAGCCTTACTGGTGGAGGGCGGCCTGACCAAAGCCAACCTTGTAGCAAAGCATACAGGGATTTGAAGAAGCTTGGGGAGAAGGGGATGGCGTGGGCTCCAAACCAGACTTTGGATAGGAGCATAGAGTTGGCAAGAACAACCCTGCCAGTGAGGGTAGTAGGGTGGGCTCTGAGAGAGGCGATTCGCTTCGTCACGTTGTCCAATATATGGCCCTCCATTACTGCCGAAGCGTATCCTCCTGGCTCCAACCACACGCCCAGATGGCGTACCGGTCCTATGGTAGGTCGCGGCACAAAGGGGAGCACCAGTGGAGCGGTGTGTTTTGAGTTAGTAAGGCGTGGACTTGGGCGAGCAGCTGGGCTGGGTTGGGAACTACTTGCTGGGGCCCAGCAGTTCTGAAACCGACCAAGGAGGATGATTTCGGTTTTGGAGGCGTTCAGTGCCACGTTGCTTACCCGGGAATATTCCTGGATGAGGGCTTCAAGCGCGCGTGCATCTTTATTATTAGACACCCCCACCACGCAATCATCTGCAAATGCCATCATCTTGACTGGGGTTTGGCCTGGCACATGGACCCCAGTGAGTTGGGCATTCACATTTCGCAGTAGTGGGTCAAGGCTGAAGTTGTATAAGAGTGGGCTCAGGGGGTCCCCTTGTCGCAGGCCCCTTTGAGGATGGACTACTTCCGTTAGGAAACCTGGGCCGCGCACTGCCATTGTTGCAGATTCCGTGAGCAGCATCACCCAGTTAATGAAGCGGGGAGGTAGGCGGAATTGTTGGAGGCAGGCCCTAAGGTATTCCCAGTTTACTCTATTATAGGCCTTTTGTTGGTCCAAGAATACAAGTGCCCCAGAGGCTGTGGACTGACACACATTAGCCACAGAGTGCACGTTATCCCAAATCGACCTTCTGGGGATGAAACCAAATTGTTCTGGAGAGATGGTGGCAGATGCTACAGTCCCTAAACGGTTAGCCATAATTTTTATTAAAATTTTGGTGTCTGTGTTTGTTAGAGAAATGGGGCGCCAGTTGGCTAAGTCTAGCCTATCCCCTTTCTTGAAGAGTGTGACTGTAAAAGCCTCATGTCCTCCTGGTAGGAGGCGCATTTCCAACAGGCTTTGGTTGAGTGAGGCTAGCAGCAATGGGGATATGTATTTAAAATATTTTTTGTAGAACTCATATGGAATGCCATCTGGGCCTGGGAATTTTTGGTTTGGCGCACCGCGAATGGTAGTCCATAATTCGTTTGGAGTAATTATATTCATTATTTCCGGGTATCAGAAAATGGTGCAGATATGAGCTCTGTCGAGAAATTCTGCCATTTCAGCCGGCTGAATTGGTTCAGCTCGGTATAACTCAGAGTAATATCTTTGCATTTCGATTGCCACTTCAGCTGGTGTGTCCACGATAAAATTATCCAATCTTTGCACCTGTGTGCAGGCCACACTCTGGTGTGGTGCAAAATTTTTTTTGAAGAAGTATGCAGTGCACTTGTCACCTTTAGTGATGTGTGTGGCCCTGTATTGGACACAAACCCGATGTTTGTGTTGCCTTTCAAGTGCGTTGAGGTGGGCTGCTGCCTCCGCCCACTTCTGGCCCCATGCAGGGCTATATCCTGAGGCTGGAATGTTGGACTCCAAGTGGGCCAATTCCGCCAGCGTGCACAATATAACTGCCGATGTGGCTCATGAGCGTCTGGATGAGAGATGGCGATAGTGGCGGATGGTGTCTTTTTTGAAAGTTGCCCATGTGGAAATGGGGTCCACGCAAAACGGTGCAACAAATGATTTTGCCAAAGTTGCCTCTTCCACCCACATGGAAAATCCTGTCGACGCAAGCTCTGGGGGGCGGATTTTGCACCAATGTGGAGCCTTTGCAACTGTGACGGGTAAGTGGTATGTTATTGAGACCAGTCGGTGGTTGGAGAATTCCATTTTCATTGTTTTGAAGTGGGAGATGTGGGGTTGGAATTTTGCCGGTGCTAGAATAAGGTCAATGCGGGTCATGGACCTTAATTGGCCGTTGTGGATGTGGGGACGCATCATGTTTTTGAGCAGTGAGGCATGTCACGGCAGCGCATCTATTAACCCAAGGGTGGCTTTTAGAACGCGTAGTTCTACGTGACCCTGTGGGGTGTGGGGTGAGGGCGGCCACTGGTCCATTGGTGAGGTTAGCCAACAGTCCATGTCGCCAATTAGGAAAGAATTGGGGGGTAGCAGGAGGGATTTGACTGACGAGAAAAATTCCCGATGCTCTTGTGCACCATTTGGGGTGTAAATGTTGATGATTGTGTGTGCAACATCGGCCCATGAGAAGGTGACAACGAGCACTCAGTCATTTAGGAATATTTCTGAAAATGTAAATTTGAAAAAATTGTTTCTGAATTAGCACCCCACAGTGCTTCAACCAAAAGGATAGGGATGGCAGGAGCATTGTTTTCCAAGCATCCTCAGAACCTCGTGGACAGTGGGTTTTCTGGATGGCCAGGATATCCACGGGTAAATTATTTTGTAAAAAACTCAGTTTCCTAGCCTGGGACGGGGAGGCCTTGAGTCCGGTGATATTCAGCATCCCTAGAGTGAAGGTTTCCTCTATCGCACCTTAGGTGTGAGGGGGTGGGCCCCCTGGCCCACCAGCCTCTTCCAGGTCCCCACGGGCTTTCACAGCAGCGCGGGTATTAGCAGCAACGCTATCGGGGTTTTTGTTAATTTTTGCGGAAAGAGTCACTTTGGCTTTGGCCTTCGCTTTTTGTTTTCCCGACGTCGGACGAATTTTTTGTGGTGCGGATAAGTTCGGTGCACCGTCGAGTAGGGCAAAAAAAAATTTTTTTGGTTGGGATAGGTCCAAAGTCAGTTTCAACTGGGGCTTGGGTGCAGCGATTGGGTGAGATCGAATCTCCCATTGGATCCTCAGATTGAGTGGCCTGTTTGGCTTGGGCCTCCCAATCTGATTGGGTGATGGATTCCCAAGTTGCTTCCACCATGAAGGTCTCCATGTCCTCCTGGTGTTGTGAGTGTGGGATGGTGGTGGTGACCTTGGCCGCTTCCTTGGCCGCGGTCCTATGGGCCTGCTTGGCCTTCTTCTGCTCCTGCGGGGAGATGGGCTTTACCAATAGGTAGCAGCCTTGTGCTCCCCACGGGAAAGCCTCTTTGGTGCTTGCGGTTGGTTTGTGGTGCGCCTCTCTGCTGGCCATGGCCGCCGAGGGGTGCTCTTGGAATGTAACGCCCTCTTTAATGGGGCACGCGTGTGCCTTATGGCTGAACGCATCACAGTGGGTGCAAATGGGGGGCACGCTGTCCACGGTTACCCAGAATGGGTGGGTGGTGTGCCCTGCAATATCAATAAAGGTGGAGTGCGGGATCTGGGTTAGGTCCTTCGCGATCTCCTCAGTTGGGGTCAGAACTGCGATGGCTTTGCCGGTGCACAGGTGTGGCATCAGCATGAAACGTTGCATTTTGAAAGATTGTATTTTGCCATATATGGTGAGACCATCTTTCAGGTGTTGCTCCAAAATGTCATGTTTTACCATAGTAGGCAAAAAGTCAAACGTGAGGAAAATTTGGTTTGATTTTGTCCATCTGGTGCATTTAGTTTCGACGACCCATTGCCCTTCGGGGAGGTCGACCACTACGCGCACTGCTGCAGCCTCATCTGCTGCTATTTTGCTTTCAAAACCTAGGTCCAGCCAACTGCGCAACATGGAGTGAGGTGCAACGTACACTGCGGCCAGGAAAAATTTGTGTACATCTTCACAAAATTTTTCCCATAGGGCTGTTTTTTGGATGTCCAGATACACACGGACTCCAAATTCCACCAACAAAAGTGGCTGGGAATGTTGCGTATTGATGTACTGGTTGCATCGTGCTTGCCATGCGAGTATCTCCGGGGAAATTGTGACCGCCGGTTTTTTTAGATTTTTATCTATTCCGCCGGATTCTCCGGGGCGTTTTCGAACGTTAGAGGCCGCGGGCCTTCCGCCTGCTCCTCTTGCCTTGCTTGCCCAACTGCTCCCAGACATGGGCGCAGACTAATCCCCTCTATGAGATTATCAAACTAGATTTAGTCTTGAATTGAATGGGTTGCAAAAGTGTTTGCAACGAGAAAGAAAAGTGGTGATATTGATGAATTTAAGAATTAACTAAATACATGAGCTAATGGTTGGTCAAACCAATTTGTAACATTTCCCCCCACTTGGTCAAACATCAGGCTACAAAGATGAGTGGTGATTTTATTACTATTGGGAACTAGAGGCTTGAGGCCTGATTGCAGTTAGATTTTTCAAAAGCTTGGTGTGCACATAATTGATAGGATGCCCCTTAGTATCCTTCAGAGTGTAGGCATCAGCAGACGTCTTCTCTATGACCTTGGAGGTTACTTTCCACACATATATACTAAAATTGTTGGTTCTACCAAAGCATGTTTGTCCTAGTACCAAACCAACTCTCCTACATCATAAGTAGTTAAGGTCCAGCAGACCTCATTATCCCGGGCTCTAGCCTCAACCTTCTGTTCCAGAGCGTTTGAGTAAGCTAACTTTGTAACTGAACCAACTTCTGCGCAAGATTCTCCAGGTAACTATTAGGACTCTTATCTTTTGGCAATACAGTAATATAAAATTCAAGCAATACAGGCTGCTTTTCATGTAACAAAGCAAACAGGGAGTGCCCATGGCCAAATAGTAAATGATATTGTAAGCAAATTCAGATGAAGTCAAAAAGAGGTTTAGCTGGACGCTTTGTCTGCGACCAACTTTTATAAGGTACCAACAAGCATACTATTTACCCATTTGATGGTGCCGTTGGTCTCCAGATGATAGAAATAGTTAAGACTCCACAGATGCCTATTAGATCGTTGAGCTTAGAAATTATTTGAGGCATAAAATTGGTCCCATTATCTGTCAGCAAGATTTGGGGCAACTGTGCCAATAAATAACATCTTTGAAAATGAATTAAGCGAAAGTTGTAGCCCCTAAGTCTCTAACCGCCCTGGCTCCACCCATTTGGTTAGATGATCATTGGCAACGATAATGTATTTAAACTAACCTGTAGTAATGGGTGAGGGTCCCACAACATTCATAGAAACCGTGTGCTTGGCAAAATTGGGTTTAACCAAATGGTAAGATGTGGCATTTTGATAGGAGAGCTTCCGCTTGACATTTATTCTTTCAGCTAAGTATCTCATTGATATCATATGACATGG